>VVHJ01030764.1:19523-42809 GCA_015107715.1 Tylochromis polylepis
TGAATGGGACTGAGGGGGTTGGGACATGCTCCAGGCTCCCTGGGAATGCTGTCAAAGTTCTGCCAGAAGTGGGAGTGAAGATGTCAAGGACCAGTGCCTCTGGGAGACATTCCCGGCACACCCTCACAATGCCTCCCCTGCCACCTGATCAAACTCATCATCTGGTGGTAATCAGTTGACAGCTCAGCTCCTCTTGTCACCCGAGTGTCCAGAACATGTGGCCACAGATCCAATGATACAATTACAAGACTGATCAACGACCTGCACTTATGGACATGCTTTTGTTTGAATAGGATTTTTATTGTTGTTCTGTTATTTGCAATCCCAGTGACTCAAGAACGCTGGGTACTGTGAAATGTCATTTGGCACACAAGCACAACCCATTACCCGACCTGATATTGAAGGGAAAGAACCCTCTTGTCCACCGGCAAAGACCCCAATGTGCAGGCAGCAAACCGAGAGGATATAATAATACCCAGGACTGCTCACAGTCTCTCACCAAGGGCAACTCCAAACTGGAGTTCAGCCCCTGTCCAGAAGATTGGGTCCTTTGTTGGATGTTTACATCACTACATTACTCCACCGTCCAAAATTTCTTCAGTGTGCCTGTGTCCATACTCCTAGGACCTCTCACCCCTTTGAATCCCCCAAACAGTTCAATGGGAGTCAAATTTAGGATCATTATCCTATTCTAAGATCTATTTCTGGTTCAACTTCAACTTGAAGACAAAAAGTCTTACATTATTTACAAGACCTATTTGATATGATGCAGAACTCTCAGTTAAATCAGTGTCTGCAAGCTGTCTGGTGAGCAGTGAAGCAACTCCAGACCATAACATTTCAACCCTCATCTGAGACAGATAATTATCTCATGGAAAGTTGTATTTATTATTACTTTGGCCTGCTGTAACTCTGGTCAAACAACACCAAAGAAGGCAAATTTGTTATAAGATTAATTATTGTTCCAGAAACTAAAATGTATTTTAATTCCAGTGAAATTAATAGCCACAGAATTTTTTGGTCCAATAAAATCTTTTTCATTGTTATTAGCCTTAACTTTCACTATATCATATACCATACCCTAACCCTAGTCGCTTTTCTGGACTGTCCCACTGACAAAAGAAGTTAATACAAAGACTAAATAACTGAGGTTTTAAAGAAGACAGCCTAGTGACAACATCTGCTTCTAGGCAGACTTTGCTTTGACTTACAGTACCATAAAGATGTCCACCAGCTCTAATGTATTGTAGGACTCAAGTTGAGGATGGTGCTGTGTAGATTTAACTATAAAACTGTGAGACTATGTCAATTCACCAGCATGAGGCATATGAATAGAAAGATTGTGATGTACCATTACATCCTGACTGAGCTCATCTCTGTGGAAAAAAGACTAATCAGTGAGGTTAATAATTTTGACAGTGTATGTAAATGTTCTCCAGAATATAAAATCTAAAGAACTCCGGTTTGTCCTGCTACTGTAGGTCACCGCATGAAGTGTCAGGAAGACAAAGGACTTCTTAAAACAGCTGGAAGCAACTAACCTAGCTTCTATTCTGGTTAACATTTCATTGAACCTGCATGAAATTCTGGCAATCCCCTAAATAAATTCTTAGTGACAGACTCTGTGTTGCAGCTTGAACATGCAAACTTAGTCTTTTGTTCTCGCTGTAAAGTTTATGTGCAGTCTGTTGCTGTTCTTTCTAGGGTGTCCCCTGTTTGAGATAAGTCCCCTTTTGACCCTGATATGGATCCATGGAAGAAGATGAATGGATGTACAGATGTGATGCTTATGGATAAGTGTCAGTGAGGCAATACAGAAAAAACCTGACTTACAAATATTTTCTATGTTTGCAAAAAAAAAAACCCTCATTGTTTTATTATAAAACAAGGCTTTGATGCTTTCTCTATATTTGGTGTTAATGCTATGTATTGTTTGCATGGATCACATTATGCAATACTTATTTCATTGCTTTATCAAATTGTAATGGAGACTACAAAGGTCACAATAAATAAAAATTAGTTTGTTGATTTTTCTTTTTTTAAATTTTTGCCAAATGATTTGCACATAGGCAATAGCTGATCCTTGGGGTGGATCTGCACCTACATTTGAAACTAGTTATATATATTTTGGGGTTCTTAGACTGAATTTGAGCTTCACCAGCCAGCCTTGGACAAATTTTGAGGTGTTTGCCATGCTGCATTATTGTCCTTGTACTGAAATTATTTGTTTAAAACAATTTGAAGAACTTGGAAAATCTCATATAGTAATCATCCCCACCTCTCTTGTTTTTGCTGAAGGCTTTAGAACACTCTCAAGCTTGAGATGATGACAACATACACTTCAAACGGAAAGATATCACAAGACTAGTTTTCAGAGGTTTAAATAATACAGGTTTCATCTGTCAGTCCCTTAGCAGGAGATTTGAAGGTGTGATAAAGGTAAGGGTGTAGTTATTTTTTTTTTTTTTTTACAGGTGGTCCTTATTTTGTTTATATAAATAATAAAACATGAAATGACAACAAAATGTCAATCTTATGTGTTATTTGTTTGAGTATATCACATTTCTATCACATAATAGGCAGTATTTCAAACGAGATCAAATGTTTCTTTTCCAATTATGTCCAAAAAAGCCAATGTTTTTATTCTTATATGTCTATGAATGCAAGGGTGTATCAATCTTACTGTCATATTCCAGTGTCTCATATAATGATATAATTTTGCATTTCAACATGTGAATATGTGTCCTGATTTGGTATGGCAGACCACAGGCCACATATTACACATATGCATACACACACATTTAGGTGTGTATGTGTAATATTAAGTTCACACCTATACGAGTCTGTGCACACGCATGCGTATGTGTAATATGTGGACGTTATAATTCATTGACCATATCACTATGGAGCTCACTCCTCTGACCTTTTCTTGTCTCATCCCAGCGATAGAGCCAAGAAACATATCGATATTGTCTAACTGCTGTATCCCATGCGCCTTGGGTTGTCCAGTGCAACATGCTATTGATGTTTGAAATAAACTTGTTTAGACACACACACACACACACACACACACACACACACACACACACACACACACACACGGAATTAACTCTAAAGTTGATATGACTCTGCTTTTCATTGCTAAAAAAAATTGTTCTCTAAAGTTGTCATGTTTGTCATTTGTGTTAGTCATTTAAAGCACAGAAAGCACTGATGTGTTTGATGTGCAAATTTTTGAACTTGAAACAGATTACCTTCAGTTTGAAACACTGAAGACACTACTATGTGTTTTGTAGTAGACACTTTATGTAAGGTTCCATTTATGTAAGTGCATTTGAGATTCACTGAAGTACTTATATTTATATGTACATCATAAAACATGTTGGGGTTTTTTTCTTTTTTTAATTTAAACCATCTGGCAAGAACTAATGTCGACTACAGTGTACCTTTTATATATGTTCAACAATTCACAGTTGCACTGCATGGTAGAAAAGCAGAAACACTAATAAATGAAGTGCTTAGCACAAACAAAGCTGATTATGAATGTGATAATCACATGAACATGCTTGATAAACACAACAATGTCCCAAAATCATACTTTTGCTAAATCTTTGGAACATTAACAGCTATTGCTTTGATTAAACCAATAATTCTGTGAAATACTTTAATTCCGCCTTATGGTTATAGAAACTAAAGCTTGGTGTTGATATGAGGCCAAACATGCATTACCTTCTTGAGTAATATAATGAGGAAGCCCATTAATTAGCTAATGGAAACATGGCCTTTGTCATGTTTGCTCTAACATTAGTGGTGAATTAACATGCTCCTTTGATCAGTGTAGCTGACGAGTCTGGGGGATTATGTTCAAGGCAGTCTTCATGTCCAAGTTTTCAAGATAAAAAATAGATTCCAAGGTGAACAGAAGAATATGCCTTCTATCCCAAGGACTCGGTCTGACCAGTGTGCCAACATGTCTGATGGCTGGCAGCAAACGGAGCGATGAGTCATTATTTCACTGCTGCAGTGCACAATCATGCACACCTTTTGCAGCACAGAGAACTCCCTGTGTATCAAGCTCAAAGCAGTTTAGCCAGCGGTGTAAAAACATCTGAAAGAAAGACAGGTGACTTTGAGATGTTCATGATTTTGGTTCACAAAATGTGTATATTTTTGTTTTGGAATTTTTGGAAAATCATTTCAGAATGTTCTGCTGGGGAAGCAGAATAATATAACACTAGAATTTGTAAAAATGAATGAAAGTGTATGTAAATCAGTGTTACATGTGTTATTTTACAATATACAATCGTATATAGAGGTTTTGATTTTTTTCCTGTCACTAACATTTGAGTCATTGCTTCTTTTTTTTTTTTCTTGAGGCCCCTGAAATATACATCCCAAGTGAATGAGTCACATACTGACAAAACATTTCAACACAAAAATTGTTCAAAAACTAAAATTTTTTCTACTTCAACACAGTTCAAAAACATGAGACTTTTTTCCACAGTACCCACACTACGGAAAAACTCACTAAGGACAAAATAAAGTGTCTTTATCAACAAGTTTTAGTCATCTACTTCTTTTAAATGCTTGAAACAGGGACCATAGTGGAAATTCAGTGGCATTCAGCTGAAATTGTTTTTCATTAGTGATTAAACTTTTTGATAATTTTCCCAATCAGTTTCTTTCTTTTGTCAATAAAATAATCAGAAAACAGAAAAAACATGCCTTTTAAGATTTCCCAGAGTACAAAGCAATGCAATTAGTTTAATGTAGCTAATGTTCAAAAATGTTCAAATGTTCAAAAATACAAATATGTATAAGAAAAGCCATTTATCCTTCTAATTTGAGATACTGTGATCAGAAACTATTTATTAAAATAAGAATGTACCAATTAATAGCAGAAAAAATCATTTAATAAAATGTGATTGTGAAATCCTAAGAAACTATGAAAATGGTGATGGTGCAAATATGTTTTAAAAGAGGTATACAAGGTATACGAGATAAGAAATGAAGATAACAACATTCATAAATTGCTAAATTACATTATCTTTAAAGCAAATTCTAATTACAGTCTATGTTTATCATGTCTTTTGTCCCATCTCCCTCCCCTCACCCCCAACCGGTCAAGGCAGATGACCACCCCTCTCTGAGCCTGGTTCTGCTGAAGGTTTCTTCCTGTTAGAAGAGACTTTCTCCTTCCCACTGTTGCCAAAGATACTTGCTCATAGTCAGGTTTATAGACTTTATAATACACTGCATGGCCTCTTAATTAAGTAGGCTGTTCTTATGTCATGTAATGTACAAACACAGATTCTGGATTTATAAATATAATGTTCCCATTTTATAAACTGTGTTTATTATTGAGGCTTTATTTAATTATCTTTGTTTTGAAAATGCTTCCTCCTGATATTGTAAATGGGTAGTGAAACCATTAGATGCAATGCATGATGTAAATGTGATGGTTGCTGAAAGCTAATAATTTTAACTCTGTACTGTATGCAATCTGGACAAGCAGCATATACCATTGTATTACCTTTTTTTTTTTTTAATCTAAATTATAAGAACATGGGATACAAAATATAAAATATGTTTCTAAAAGACTGACACGTGAAAATAGAAGCTGCACAAATCTGGCATTGTCAGGAAATAAAACCAGGCTCCCAGCTGAACTTGAAGGCTTATGGGAAATGGGAAAAACCCTTTATCATGTTACCAGCACAGTTAAAGGGAGAGCACAGCCCACAGTTATGATTCCACTAGCCCTGAGACCTGCAACAAGACTTACCTTTTATCCACTCCTCCCAAGAGGAGAGCAGACACTATAACCTTTATTCAGCATGAGTTCAGGCCTGCCCTTCCAGACACAATCACTGGTTGAGACAACCTTTAAATTAAGACAGATCTGCCTCACCGTCTCACTGTATACTCAGAAAATTGTCTGCTGGTCTACCCTCTGCTCTCCTCTTATGTTTCAATATTGCCATCCTCTCAAAACAAGTTAGCTCTGTGTCAAAAAATAGACAGTCGACTTGCCAGTGGGTAATTTGTTGAAATATGGACAGCAGTGACAGAGAGAGCTGTGTTATTGTTCATTTTAGGGTGCCCATCATCAATTTTGCAAAGCAGGTTTATCTATCTCCCCTCAATTTGACCTCCTGTTCACATCTGAATAACAATAGCTGAAAGTGACAGTATCACATTACGATATCAGCCTGGGCAATCCTTAGTATGCCATGCAGCTTTGCATTTTTTAGACATTTAAAAGTGCATCAACTTATACTGAAGCTGTTGACATAGAAAGTGATTGCAGCATTAATAATTCAACATTTTATTAACATTCTACAATCCAGACTGCTGGAATAATAGCAGCATGAATACTGCAAACCATTTCCATTTTAATGGTGCTAAATATAAGACCTTTTACCACTATGTCATTCATCAAAATGGCAGCATTACAAGCACGTTCACAGTTACATTGAATGTTTGTGACTCAACAAGTATTTACTGGTTTTCATGAGTCATTATGTTTTCATCTAGAAGTTTTTATTGTTACTGTCGGAATTGCATTTGTGATATGTTTACCATGGACAACGACTGTTCCAAGGGCTGAGAATGCCAATACCAAGGTTTGGACCCAAATGCAGACATGATGGACAACCGTTAGAACAGAGGTTTAAACTCGGGAATCTAAAAGGACAGGTTTCTGCAGGGAGTGAATGTCACAGAAAGTAAAAGTAGATAAAATAGACAAAAGTAAAATAAACTAACAAGGTCATTGAAATGTGAAAGTAATGGACTATGCTTTAAACAATCATAGAGTTAGCATCAACAAAATTATAGTCATCATGAAAACCATTCAGCTGTCTTTTTGTTTATCATATACTTGTTACCATTTAGCTTTAAGGTAGCTTTTGAAAAAATAATAGAGCATTTTCTCTCAGGGTGACGCATATTTCTCTATACTGTACATTCAGTTAGCTCGGCAACACAAGGTGGGGGTGGGATATGCGCATTAATATTTGAATATGTGGCAGGAGAGTTGAAAACAGTTCACTGGTGGAAAAAAGGTTTTCATCCACTGATTAGTCACTGGGTGAAGAAATGGGCTGGTCAGATGAGGTCCTTTCTCCATGTTAAAGTGGCTCGTGCGAAAGGAAGTCTTAGTTCACATGACCTCTCAACATCCCATTTCTGCTTTCGATTAAATCTCCCCTCAGCTATTTCTCCCAGCATTTTTTTTTTCTTAAGCCACTTATTGTTTGTGGGGCAAAATATTTGAGCTTCATGGGTTAATTTGTCAATCTGCCATAAAGCAGTGCATTCAAATGCTGAAGTGGTGTCGTGGGCACAAGCTGACATAGCAAGCTAGCATTAACAATTCAGATACAGCATCATCCTCACATCTTGCTCCATATGCCTCTGCTTTAACCCGTCTGGAAAAAGCAGATGGTGAAAGAGCTTAATAACACTTGAGTCCTCATCTGTCCCCTGGTCACACTCATTGCTTTGTAGCTGAGATTTCTCTTGACTTTGAACTGTACCCTACAAAAAGAAGCCCTCCTTAGTATAAAATGCATTCATTTTATTTCTTCTTACAGCATGTAGCAACTAACTCCAGAATAGCAGGTCTATTAAAAACTAACTCTTCAGCATAATTTAGACCTGTGTTATCATTAAAAACTAAAGATGATCAAATGAGGTGTTTCCCCCCAGAATCCCTAAGCAGTGAGATTCAGCATCCCCAAGATACAGAAATTGTCACAAACAAGAGATTTTTCTCACAGAGGTCATTCTTTACAAGGTTCCTATGTATTTTTCATCACCACCATCATTCCTCGATTCATCGTACCATGTTACCCTGGAGTCTGACATTATCACAGTCCTGAGGGTGCTGAGGACATTACAAATTCATGTGCCCTATTGACTTTGTCAACTCCATCAGCACATCTACCTGCAGACACAGAGTTGCGAGTACACAAACGCAGTTTTAGTAATGAGATCCTGAGAAGTTTGGGTTTTTGTCACATTAGTTTGCACAGTTTCGATCACGATGGCAATGGCAGTAATAGTGGAGATTGGAGAGTCCTGGGAAATAATAAGCACCTTCATTACCCGCAAAAAAAAATATGGGGACTTCCGCTTGAATGTCAAATGCCAAGAAATGGATATGTGGGAGTTTGCTGACATTACAATAGAATAGGAAAAGTACACAAATGAATATTCGTTTACAAAAAATTTGTCTGTGCTTGTGTGGCTAGTCTGTCCTCTAGAAAATGCACTTGAATACAGCTACTTTATTTTTGCCACTAACATTTTGGAGGTAATGTATTATGTTCATCTGTCGCTCTGTTTCCTCTGTTTTGTAGGTCACCTCCTTAATTTGAACGCCTTTAAAAACCTTAAAGAGAAAATAAAAACTATTTTATCATTGTGGTCAGGAAGTCAACATCTGTGGGTTCCCAACTCAGTCTGAATAGCAGGTAAACAGATAAGAGTTTGCATCCATGCATATGGTCAGATTTAGTCAATGAATGTACTGTGATCAAATAAAATGAAGTACAGCAAATGGTTTGTAGTTTGGATTATGATTCTCTCAAATTGTATCTGCATTTGCACATTAGTATAAATTCTTAAAATGCAGATATGGTGGCTTTGTTAGGATGTTAGGATTCTTTTGTATGAGCTCATGTGTGATCAAATTAATTAGCTGCAAGCATTTTGTCATCTTAATTTCATCCTGTTATTTTATATCTTTGTCACATGTTTGATCAGCACCCTGAAGATCAGTACTGATCTGTTTGAGCACTAGTTGCTTGTTCTTGTATTGGTATTTTTATGGTTCTTTTGATTATTACTGTTTTTGTTTTGTTTTTTTAAGCTGCTTTCATCCCTTATCGCTGGTTGATAGTCACCAAACAGAATTTTGTTAGATCTTTCCACAGTGACCAATAAAGAATCTTATTGTGTATATTTTAATTGTTTAATGCTTTAATAATTTCCAGTTCTAACAAAACAAACTCTGAAGAGTAGTATTTCAATTTTGAAGAAGGCACTCAGGGTTAGGAAACATGCAAGTTTCCTAACCCTGATGCATTTATTCACAGAAAGAAGGCAGCTGAAATACAATCAGGCTAAATTGTGTGAATGATACAATTTTTCTTTCAATCATCCACGTAACCATAGTGACTGCTGGTTTTCACTCAAGACAGAAGTAACATTTTCTATATAATCAATAGTGCATAGTAATTCATTTCGGGAAAAAAAACCCAAAGTCTGCCTTCTCTTCTACTGATTAAAATGCCAGCTTGTCTCCAGTTAGAGCCATCTGATAGACATAACCTTTAGTGGGCCATTAGGAATATATTAAAAAAGACTAATTTCCTGGGAACATGTCACTGATGAATTATTAAAACATCTAAAACAGGCCACACCATTCTACTCCTCCTTCTCCCCTAAAAAAGATCACCACTGATGAAGAGTTAACCCCCTGAGTGACGAACACATAAAATAAAATTTAAATTTGCACTTACAGGACACGAGCAAAGCCAAGATCAAGCTTACAAATCATCAGATACAGCTTCTGATATAATTTTCTTATCGATTTTGAACTTGGCCTTGCTGACTTCGCCAGAGTGAACCCTTGCTCCGGCCAGTCAGTATGCATTCAAAATCAATGGGTCGAGCAAATGCACAAGGGTAAAGTGGGATCTTTAATTGGGCAACTGTGTAGCCATGGTCGGCTGGGAAGAAATCAAATCCTGCTGGTTAATTCAAATCAAGCAAGCAATCAATTTTTGCATCTTTGAAGAGTAATTTAAGAATTGCAGCTTGAGAATGAATTACAAAGTGAAATCAAATGTCAGTACAGAATGAGTGATAGGTCACAGCAGTCAACAGATGAGTGGGCCCAAACGTAAGCAAGGAGCCATGCAGATGAAAGACAACACCACACTCAGGAATGATGATTCATAGTAAGTCCATAATCTCCCTTATCTGAAACCTCTCCTGATAAGACCCTCTGAGTAGTTTTCTGTTCTTGAACTAATAATTCAAGCCAGTAGCCTGTTTTTACTAAAAAAGCTGAAGGTTAGCATGTGAGGAGATATCTAGTAATACACATACAAATACTTCAAGGACCTTTTTTATTCCTCTGCTTATGGAAACATTTCTTGAATAGAGAATGGCAGTATCGGTATCAGTCACTTAAAAGGTTTATTAAAATAGTTTTTATGAATTTTATGAATATTTATGAATATTAACATCACTTCTTTAGGTCTGTGGCAAACTAAAATCGAGTCATATAATGCCTTCATTATTTGTTTGAGGCACATTTTGAAAACCTAATTTAACAGGAAATCATGCCAATGCTTTTCTTTAATAAATGGTCAAATACAAATGTGATGTAGATTTTAAATTTGTTGGTCCAGTTTATTTTTAGTTTTAATGAGTACACAACCCAAAGCAGTGCCACAGAGCATTCATGGTATAATGTGATATGTGCAAAGCTTTAAAAAAATCTCCTTATTCCCAATTACCTGCTTGATTCAGCACACACTGTGCTTTTTCCTTCATTTTGCATTTCACAGTGCCATTCGCATGCTCTGTAGGGCACGGAGTTAGACAGGTGCGTGTTGCCTTCCGAATATTTGGACTGCGTGGGCTGGGTTTGCATAGGCTGGCTAGGGAGTTAACTGATGTCTGTCCATAACTGAGTTTCCACTCTCTGGCTCCAGACAGGCATGCAGGAAGTCAGGCAAACAAGCTGAAGGGCTGAAGCTCATAGAAGTGAGGAGGAGATGGCCGGCTGGCTGAGCTGGCAGGGGAAGGATAACGACTGGTGTATTGTGCCCAAGCAGCTTGGGCTGAAGGAGCGTGAGAGAGGCCAGCAACTGGTCCATGAGGTCCACAGATGGAGCCTCTGGATGGATAGAGGAGAAACCTGGTCAGACTTCCTAGATGCACTTTTGGATGACTCACAAGCCCTCAGTGTCCTATACACCTACTCAGAGACATGAAGCAGACCGTTTTCGTCCTTGTAGTGCAGCTTGCTGCTCGTGTTTACGGATGAAGAAAAACAGGAAAGGGAAGTCATTACTTCCTCTGACTCTCTCCCTGGACCACTTTCAGATTATCATACTGACATATGACTGTACTGTTATCTAGGTTAACAACGTGAAAACTAAATCTGACAACTCACATGGCATGACGCTATTGTGATGAAACATATATTCCTCCAAAAGATGATTTTAAAAAAACCAAACCAAAAACATATGACATTCATATCCAGATCTACAAATGAAATGAAAAATGGTGATAGATATGAAAAATTAGATTACATACTTGATGGTTTTGCTTTGACACTCTTTAAGTGAGTCTCCCATACTGCGTGTGGCAAAATCAGAAAATAATAATACATACTGTAGGTGGGTGTGAGTTAACTGCACGCAGCAAGGAGTTATTATTGCTGAGGAAGTGAGAACAGCTTTACAGTAGAGTGGAAATCCAGGAGATGTTAAATTGAATTTAGCATCTCAAGTGATGGTAAGTGGTCATTGCACTGCACTTGCAACAGATCTAAATCTTACTAAATCATTGCTACATGTACTGTGAAAACTTTTCTCATGGTCAAGTGAGAGTGTGGGTGTTTATTCTTTTTTTTTTCCATTTTCATTTAAAAAAAAAAAAATCTGGTTATCATTTTTTTTTGCTGATAGTGCAAACTGATTTGTATATTTAAACCAATCATTTGCTGTTTATGCTGCTAGAAGGATGAAAAGTATACATAATGATCCATATTGCAGATTGTTTTCCATGTTCCAAAAAATATTGACTAAGAAAACAAGTAGGGGAAATGGTCTCTCTGAACCACAGGAGCACTCATAAATAGTAAGATCACAGCTGCTTTTTTTTGCGCTATATTTGTTTGTTTCTAGATTATGAGGTTTTAAAATATTGCTTCACCATTAAGCCGTGATAGGACAGTAATTCAAACTAACTAATATGTAGTAATTTTCTTCCCCTAAATGAAAATGACAGGGGAAAAAATGGAAAATGCAAGAATATATCATCATAAAATATATTTTGTTACTGAAAGTCCATGAATTTCTGTTTCTGTCATGCATTATAGCAAGTAGACCACAGTGAGAATGATACAAAAGTCAATTTGCAAACATGAAGGCAAGAATCTCACTATACCCTTAATGTCCTTTTCTTTGGAGAAAAACAGAGAGCACAATAGAACATAATCTTTCATAAATCTTAAGACTACATTTTAGGATGCATTAAAATACCCACAGCTCTGTATTTAATATCATTTCCATAGGCAATCCTCCCACTGAGTGACCCCAGTAGTTCGGTTCACATTCCCCATGCTCTTCAACCTTTCAGAGCACTGCAGAACACGTCTGCGGTTTTAGCTTCATGAGGACCCAGTGTAACATGTGGGTCAGGCAAACCAAACACTCCCTCCAGAAATAAACCAAGACCCTGACAGACAGACCTCACTCTTGTCTTGCACTATTTGTGTTTTCTTGCCCACTGTGGCCCATTGTAACACAATTCTGCCATTCAAACAGAGGCGATGACACATTAAACCCTTTATAGACACATCATGCATATTTGAAGACAAAGCATTTGGCCCATAAATAGCACATGGGTGAAATAAATGACAAAGCAGTTGGTAGACACATATGAGTAAAGCACTGAGATCTACTGCACATGCTGTACCTGAAGGTTAAGCAGAGCATGTCTGACACTATACTCACGCAAATGGGAATTGTGAAAGTCTTAATATTTAAAATAAAATAACAGCGCTGATAAAGTTGTTTAGGAGATGAGTGATTGCTGTACTGGAACTGTTTTTATGTTATTTCTCCAGGCCTATAGGGGGCACGGGTTCGCACAGTTTACTATGTTGAGCCAATTAGTTATCAGAAGAAGTGTGATCAGACGTTTGTTTGCTCATGAGTGAAGTGTGTTTCTCCCAGTCTAAAGCCATCCACGCCGTTAAATGCCTTCGAGTGGTAATATGAGTAAGTTCCTTACTTGTGTGTAATTGTCAGACAGGGTATATGATATTATTGAGGTCATTTGGAAATGTTTGATGTGCTTTATATGTCAGTAGAAAGAAGTCCAGTCCAAGCTAATGTTAATGTGACCTTTCTGTATTTTGTATCATTTCAGTTTCACACTTTTTAGCATTAAATCCTGCCCAAATACAACACGTGCCTGTTCCTTGGAGGAAGTGATGCAAAAGAGTTTAGCTGGCTGTGAATCTCAGTATAGGACACTGGGTTGCGTTGGGTGCAACAGTACAATTGCAATTGTACGTTTTCTTGTAACGTCTTGAAATTCAGCTGCTAAATACTTGCAAATTGAGACTGTTGTGGCTGTTAGGTTTGCTACGACATTAAAAATTACAGTAAACATATTGCCATAAAGCACTTCTATTGAATGATTTGCGAACTTGGCTGAAATATGAAGTGATAACTGCTGTAAAGTATAATGATGTAGTATTATCTCTTCTGGTATGCAAATGTTATGAAACATAAACTGAGTATTTTCCGCTATTATTGAAAGTGAAGCCAAAAGAGACACCATTGTTTAAGGAACTTGAATTGAATATATTTTTTTATTTAAGGGTCTCTATTAGCTCCTATTTACATGTGCATCCAAGATATTTAGTTTTCTTCAAAAATATTGCAACATTTTTGAGTGGATCGGTACTTTGATAGTTTTAAAGCAGCTAGCAAATAAGCTAGCAAACAAGCAAACTTTAGTTATCACCTTAAACACTTAAACTCCTCCCACAGTCCAGAGACATGTGATAAAGAGGTTAACTGGTCATTCCAAATTGCCCATAGGTGCGAATTGCTGTCTCTCTCTCTCTCTCTCTTAACTTTCTGACATGCTGGTGACCTGTCCAGGGTATACCCTGCCTCTTGCCCTTTGGGATAGGCTCCAGTCCTGACTTGAAAGGTAGCACAATGGTTTATTTATTTGTAAGGAAATGCAAAGTTGACGAAGCGATGATTATGCAGCTTTAATATTTATTTCAATAAATATAACAGAAAGCAGTAAAAGGTACATTTTTGCACTATTTATTTCTGGTGGGAGTTCCTAAATTGTGATTCTGTGGTTTAATTAATTTGCACTTCCTTGTTGAATCTGTGTAAAGCCTATGACATAGTCTAAACAAGTTGCCAGTATCATTACCAGTTTTTTTTTGTTTTTTTTAGATGGCGGTGGAGTTTCACTTAAAGTATGTTTATATAACATGTAGCAAAAACACACAGGGGGAAATTATGGTACTGAACAGGCCAATCACAGTGTTTGGAGTCTCCGTGGATACATTTCTAAGGATTTCATGGTGTAAGTTCAGACAGAGTTTCAGAAAGGTTTGGGATTATGACATCCTTACACAATGGATTTAATGCAGAAGCATATATCCACTGTAAGTTGGCTGTAGGTGGAAATGTGAGATACATAATGAATTCATGGGTACCCTTGTACCCAGTTTTGCACCTGAGTTGAAATGGCCCATTTTTGTACTATTACATTAAAGTTAAACATTGTCCACAGGGGCAAAGATAAGCACCTCCTGTCAAAGGTATAATGCCAGCACCAGATGGTACTCCCCCAGTGACAAGCAATTGTAGCCCTAAAGTTACAATAAGGTACTTTATTTTCTGGGAGTAGGGAGCAACTGCACAACTTTTACAATGGCTCAAGGCAGTTAAGGAGAGGGGAAAAAAAAGTATTATTTCAGCTTTCCTCACAGACCTCGCTAACTAGTTCGGGGATTCACGCTGGCATCCTTCTGGTCTGATATTCTTCACTCTCACCTGCAGCAGGCTCACAGTGCTGTGTGCCGTTTTATGTTCCCAGCTCTCTGCCAGTTGTTTGAAATCCTGCAAAAGATTCATGTTCACGGTGAAAGGGAGAGTGCTGTAATAGGAGGCATGATTTCATAGCACATAGTGTTTTCTCGCACAGGGGCCAGATGAGGTCCAAGTCTGTTTCTCATACATGGGGAAAAATAAGTCCAAGAGTCGAATGAATTTTTTACTGGAAGTGCCCAGCCAAGAATGGGAATGTAACCTCAGCGTACCCTCACTATTCACTTTCTGCCACACGCATATCACATCTTCTCTCACACAGGCTCACCCACACAGAAGTATACGCACATGCAAGCATAATGTAGGGACACGTACAAAGAAGCACATATGGATTCGGCTGACTCCTGAATAATTGAGATGTTGCTATAAAACAAATGGTGCACCATATAGTGAGAGGTGGTAGTGGAAATAAATAGAAAGCTCAGGGAGTGCCTCCAGGTGAGCGTTAACATGTGAACCATCATGAATGGGTTTTAGTGGGAGAACATCACCTATTAGCAGTTTGATATTCTAGCTGGAGCTGTGATTTTCTTTTCTTTTTTTTGTCTTTATAGTGCAAATACAGAGTTCAGTGCACAGCAAACAAGTCAGCTCAGCTGGAACAAATTTAACTTGAGGGCCTTTTTACTGCATCCAAGATTACGACGTTATAAAATATGAATATACAAATATTGAATTAATATGTAACAAAAGAGTGACTCTGGGAATGCAGCTTTGCTCAACATATGTGGTAAAAAGTAGAGAGGATTATGCAACCAAGAAAATGGGACCAAACAGTGGTAGTCATGTTGGCCAATGCTAGACCTTGTAGAAAAACAAGAAAAACAAAGCAAATGAGAAACGGGTCAATATGCTGTACTTTACACGTGTACTTTATCACAGTTCATTACCTACTGCTTGTTGGCATTATACAGCAAGAAATATTTATTTTTTTAGCTCAGTCCAGTTCACTACAAACTCTGTGAGGCCATTATGATGGCACCTGCAGTGCTAAAGCTGGGGATGCACACACACACACACAGGGTCATCCAGCAACAATGCATGTGTGTTTGTTTTATAATGGATCAACAGAGTGGGTATTGACCAGGTGTCACAAATCCAGATAATTCAAAAGCAGTTGACAAGCCATTTTGATAAGGCAGTTCTGAGGGACACATGTACAGTTTTTAATTCAGGTGGAATATGAGTTTTATATTTTGTTTCACATATTGCACAGGAGGCAGAGCGATGCAGTGGTTAAGGGTCTCCAACATTGTTCTGCTGTATCCTACGCACAGCCTACAGACAGCTTTGCAGACTGACTTGGTTTGTCCCCTTAATGCACATAGACTGTGACTGTTCTGCATTAATATAATTCAGAATAACAGTAGTTAGCATACAAGGACCAAATGAGAAACAAATCTACATTTCTAGCAACTCTATATCTGTTTGTGGATACAGAAGAAGAAAACTGAGTTATGCAAAGTTTAATTACTTGGAGGACGAGTTGAGCCTCTTAATGGGGCTGAATGATACCCTTTACCTCAGCTGTTACCTAACAACACATTAAATTAGCCAATCAAATGCTGTATGTATGCGTGCACAGTTCTGCTCGAGTTTCATCATAGTTTAATAAAGTAGAAGTGTTTGGCACTTCAATCTAGATTTTTAGGGCCTATTAAATCATGTGGCACATGTACAATGATACTGAGAAATGACATAACCAATGAAAACACTTTAGCTTAATGTAGTGTACTGTAGTTTCTGGTTAAGAAATACCCCAAACTCATGTGTGGCTTTTTATTAGCTGCTTTTGGGTATGTGGAGATTGCATTCACAGAGATGGATGAATATAATCTGCATGCACTGAGCATCATTTCTAATGGAGAGCCATGTGAGACTAGAAGCTGCACCAAAGTAATCTGGAGGTTGATTTTTATACTAATTATATCCCCTAAGAGGCATCCATCGCAGCTGAGTCGGAAATGCAAAGAATGCTCTCCAAGTCTAACCGCATTACATTCTATTTATTCTAATGGATAAATGACCATCTTTATCGGAAAATGTGGTACAACAAATTGCAGTGTCATGAATAGAAATTAAAAAAAACTAAGTTGTTTCCAAGCCTTATTGTGATTTATTGTTACCCATGTAACAGAAATAACTTTCTGGTTACACATCAAAATGAAGTTAGAATCACCATGGTAATGTAATCTACTTTTTTTAAACTTCAACTTTACAAGTTTTCTTTTTTTTTATCATAGCTGCCATGACAATAGGATGACAGGTTGTGACACTCTGCTATTTATAAACAGATGCTGCTCTGAATAAATAATAGCACCAGAATAGGCCTGCAGTATAGGTCACCTTGCTGCTCATTTCATCAAGTTCATCAAGATTTGACTTAATGTCTGCTGAAAATATTTCAGTCGAGGTAGCTCAGTAAAATATGGATTTGTGACACGTGGCTGGCCTTTGAGAAAATGCCTTTCACGGCGCATTCTTTTTATCCATTACAAGTATCTTATGTTATTCAAGTGGGTGACAGATTTTTTTATATGCTCTCCACTCTGCCTGATTGTTAGTATGATATCAAACACTTTATGAGGATGTCTGAGGCTTCTTTGGGGTGAGAGGTGGCTTTTTGAGAGAGCCAAATAGATACACAACACAGTCTGACTATTTGATAAGGAAGAGAGGCTATCATTATTAGCCTAAAACAAAGCATGTGTGAGAATTTGAAGAGCAATTTCTGCTTTCAAGATAAACATTTTGCCATTTCTTGTTCTTGCTATCTTACCATAATGTTAATGATGCAACACGCTGATGTTTTTGTAAGTTATAATGCATGAATTTGACAAGGATGCAGAAAATTCCAGGTGCATCTGCTTAAGAATAAGAACAAATACATCAACTGCAACACATTAGTAATAAGTAGCTAACTCAAAGGTAAGACATCTGGGAATCAGAAATAGAACTGAATTTAATATTGCATGCAAACATATGTTTCTGTAGTCCAAGCTTTATCGTCCAACAGTAGTTTGAAAGTCAACAAGTCAATAATTAAACCACGATTTTGATACCATGTTATTCATTCGTCATCATCATAATTAACAATGCATTAAATGACTTGAACAAGTTCACTTCAGCCTCAGGTTCACTCTCTGTAGGCCCATAGGCCTGGTGTCATTGTTTCCAGCTTATTTATTTTAGCTATTTGTTCATTTTTATATCGTTATACTTCAAAGTTTTTCTCATCAGTGGTTCGTGGAGGTTTTGTAGCTCCTGCTGTGTGAAACTGGATTCAAAGAAGGTCCGGCACCGACAACCAATGATTGCTTTGGTTGCTGGTTGATTGCCACAGTTGCCTGTAGTTTTTCATGTTTGTCTGTAAATACCAACTACTTGCCAGTAGATAGGTACAAGTTATACCTCAGCGCTGCAGCCAACGTGTTTCATAAGAAGCCAGTTTTACTTTGAAGGTAAATGGTCTCCATTTTCCAGAAAACAGAGTGACTAAACAATTATATTGACAGATTACAGATTCGTTTAACTTGCTGCACATTCCTGCACCAAGAGACATTTGCAATATTATGAAAATTAAGAGTAGATGATGGGTTCAAATACTACAAATTACAGTATTTAGCTGTCATTATAGTAAGAACTTTTGAAAGCCTTTTTTCTCTTGTTCGTTCATGATGCCACTGCAAATGGTGACTACAATGGATCAGTTTCTCTTTCCTTATAGCTAAATGTGCTGATATTGTTTCCTGTGCCCTTTCTCCTTGTGTAATACTTTTATTGTTTAAACCTGGTGTGTATAGTGCCAGAGATGCACCACATCCTGGAGCTCATTTCAAGTGTGTGCTTTGGCACAGATGTGAAAAATACTGTGTCAACACAAGAGCACATGTTAAATGTACCAGGACTATAGATGTAACTACCAATGTATGGGAACAGCTCAGTGGACTTTGTCAGTGCGTATATTTAGCTGCTGCAGTCCTTTTTCAGTGCGGTGACGTCTCCCATAGTCTCACCCAGCTGTTTTTATCAAGTCATTCTGTCAGGCAACCCCACACTGCTGCATTATTCATACTCTGCTACAGAGACAGGGGAATTGGAAGTCCCAACCACCACTTTGAAGACATGCAAAGAAGGGGGGGAAGACTCTGCACCGCTTACATCTGCTGTCACCGGTGCTTTCCCAGTTGCTGTGATCAAGTTGAACGCAGGAATCATTAATGAGACTATACTAACATGTGGAGCGGACAATACATAAGGAGCAGTGAGATTTAATTGTGAATGGATGCTTCCATTTATGTGCACAGGTATTTTGTGTGCATGAATACATGCACATGCATGTGTGCAGAATATGAAATTTTGCTTAATGTCACTGTCACCCAGTTTTCCTTCTGGTATTGTACTAATGTTCATTAAAGCTATAAATCATCTTCCTGGCTTTGGGTTCCCCTTGCACAGGCTACAAAAGAACACGGCTCCCCTCTGTACTATAAATATCTTAGATGGTGAAACACCCCTTTCAGGCGCTGTCAGAGACAAATCTAACCACCATCTTGTTAAAAAAAAAATGTCTGTGTTCATTTTAGGATAATTACATAATCTGAAAATTGTGACAAGATAACGGATGTGATGGAAAAATGAAAAACATGTGTGCCCCCCCATACTTCTAAAAGTCTCATTGTCATTTCAGTTTGATAGAGACTGTAGCTGTAAGGAATATGACTGATCCTCCATCACAGAGATTTTTTTGTCAGTCCTAACATCATAATAGAAATACTGTCAATCTATTCAGCTTTGCTGTATTTCATAGATGCACACAGACCCCCACACAAAACAAAAGTAATATTCCAGAAATGAAGGAACGCATGAAATCCTGATGTAAAACTAGGCAAATAACGCTGTGACTGTGTATGCTGGTGTTTGCCGATTTGCTCGTGTTTGCATAAATGGGAAAGCCTGATTGACAGTATGACTTCCAGTGTTGACTCAGTGTGATTGAGTTGGAAATGTGAGTGCACTCTGCTGGCAGCGTTCTCCATTTGTCACCATCTTGAGCCATGAGATGGGCAGGAAGACGCCCGTTGGGCCAGAGAACTCCTGTCTGCCTTGCCGTAATCCCACTCTTAGGATGTACAGGCACGGCTACGGCCCCCAAGAACACCCATCTCATGGAAGCTAATCCATTGATCCCACTCTGTGTCAGCCACCAAAGCAGTTAAAGCTGCGAGCTACAGAGCTATGCTATGTCAAGTGTAGCTCTCATCACCAAAGATTCGACAATGGGAAAATATTGTGGAATGCAAATGGTCAAATGGCATCTTTGTTTATGAGTAGTACACAAGAAAGAGGTTGTTGAAATAGCTTCTTCTCTAATTAAGACTCAACCCTTTTTTATGAAATTGATTAACATGTATAACTAATGAATGTTTTTATATTCATTATAGATTTGTCAGTAACTTAAATCTAATCAAGAAAGACAAGAAAAGTCAGAAACACCATTAATCATCATCTGTTTTCCTAATGTCTAAGGCCAGCTTTTTATTCCCCAAGTATATATCAAGTCTAGGAATAAAACCCAAATAAAAATTGATATAACATGATTTATGAAAGAGGCTCATTGGAGAGTAGAGCAATGAAAATGCCATCCGCCTGAAAATCTAATAAGCATCCTCTCTGAATCGGCGAATGAGGCGGTGGCATGTACAGGAAGCCTTTCACAGGGTGATCATGTATTAAACAGACTTCCTCTCCTCAAATATTCATGGGCAGAGATTTACTCATTAATCTTTCATTATCTTCTATCTCTCTGTTTTGCATACATCAGGAGCTTGAAGCTGTTATTGGTTACAATCACCTTCATTGCGTACACATTCCTACGTGAGGGTGCCTGCAGCTGATTATAGTGCCTACGTGCAGCAGATAATGAGTCAACTTAATATTTGAGCATCTTATTTTGCTGCTGCCTTTTCTGTCTGATTTAGGAATCAAATTTTAAATATTTGTGATGAAAGAGTCAGAGTGTCTGGATGCCTAGCTCAAGGCTTCAGTGGGAGAGGTGTTTGGATGACCCACAGACTAATGGGATCTCTCCATAAACACAGATGTTTGTCTCAAGGAGAAGATACACTTCCACTTGCCATTATGGCTGCAGACCTGTGCATAAATGCAAACAACCAAGTGGTGGTAGAAAAAGTGCTGAGATAATTAAGCCTTTATTTACAGGGAAGTGAAACTCTTGAGATTAAGAAACTCATTTGCAAGAGTGTTTTGGGCCATCATGTGTGGCATGAACCTAGCATGTTTTACATGCCCTCTTGCTGTGAGGGAACAGCACTAAACACTCACCACCGTTCTGCTGCTTCCAGTTCGACGACCACAGTGTTCAGATCCCCTGCCATTTGCTTTTGAAATAAAGTGTTGTAGTGTATAAAACAGAAGAAAATAGACAGAGAAAAAGGTATCTAAAATTCACTACATGAGTAAATGTGCTTAACTGCATTTCACTGCTATACAATGCAATAAGTAAACATTCTATTACTTAAATCACCTTTACTATCATAAGGGGCAGTAAACAAACTAGATTTGTTAACTTCAAAGCTTTACAATCTGAGCTCATATGACAATGCAGTGTGTTCCAAATTAGACTTTGAGGGGAGAAAGAGTAAGCTACAAACTATCCTCCAAGATGAAAGCAGTTTTGAAACTCCAGTGAGGCCAGTGGTTCACTGGCTACATACTTGGCTTCCCAGAACCGCCCCCAGTATGATTAAGGATGTGATCCCTCTGATTACCATAGACGACTATAGGAAGGCAAAGCTGTGTGTAAGACTTTAGGGTGACACTGGTGGGCAGCAGTTGTATCGACCTGCTACCTTGGATTCCTGTTAATAATATACAGGGACTTAACACGCCTACATATGTGAACAATGTGCAAGAAGAAATGCCTGGGCAAAGAGAACACACCAAGTCAGGAAAGCAGAGGAACAAAAAAGGCATCGAACTAGAAAATAAATTACACACTCCCGTTTCCTGCACATGAGGAAAAGCTGTTTTAAATGAGGCAAAATCTAAATGTCGCTCCTGATAATGACTTTCGTTCTGCTATTTGTCCGCTACCATCATCATCACCATGGTTCTCAGAAATTGGACCTTGTTATTCTGTCGACTCTCTTTCTACATGGTTTGACTTACTGGTAACAATGCAATTAATCAGAAACTCTGGATCGAGTTTCTTTTTTCTGAAAAACACAACTTTTGGTTTTAACTTTCGGGATGTGCAAAGCAGTTCTTTTCAGTGTCTTCAATCACTAGCAGCAGTTCTTCAAAAAATAAAAGTTGCTCAGATGATTTGTTTGAATCCACTGACTCACTCAGTGGACTCACCTTCATTTTGTAACCTATTCAGTAAACGAATCACTGAACCTGCACCTTTCCCCTCAGAGTGACGGGATCTGAGACAGTTTTAGAAGCCACCGAGTAACACTCAGAGCTGTCTTTCCATGTGTGGTAGTTTCACATGAATCACTGAAAATACACTGCTCTCTTGCATTGACTCCCGGCTGCTGAAGCACCAATGTGTAAGGTGAGACTAAGTCCAGTGATTAGCTTGTGCTAACTCAGCCACATCAGTTTGATTAGCCCTGCAAACGAGCCATATTTGTGTGCAAGAATGTACTCCACTCGTTTACTTTGAAAAAGTAAGCTTTTTATATATATATATAATATACTGAAGACTGGATGATAAACTGCACAACATCACATAATATTTTGAAAAGAAACAGTACCAGTGTAGCACTGACATCTACAGACAGTATTACAGCTGATGTTGCAGGACTAAGTGTTTGGGCAGCCAGTTAGCCCAGTATAATGAGCAGCAGTGCCTTAAATCTTGCAATATGTCTTTTGGAACAAGCACCTGACACTGAGTTGATAGCATCTTTTGACATCTTTACTGCAGAAATGAACCGGAAAACATCTCGATTTCACAGTTTTGCCATTTGTAGATTACCCTGACCTTCTCCAGGAAACAAAATGCCTGTCTTTTTTGGGAAGGATTGGCTACACTTCCAGACTGTTAACAAGCACAGGGGAGATCTTTTCCATCCCAACAAAGAGTGTTGTACTTATTTTTTCATATTTATTTTATGAGATACCAACTGTTTTTTTTAAGTCTTCCTGCTAATACTGGAGACTTCTGATATGACTAATGCAATAGTGAATCAGCATTGTACAGAACCTGGTCAGGCTCATGCTGTTCCCACCACTCTTCCGGCTTTGAAGAGGTACGTATGTCTGCCATCTGTTGTTATCTGGGCACCCGCTGACACCACACAAAGACTCATTCATATTCATTGATTGGAGCTTGTCAGCCCCTCTCCAAAGTTTAAAA
>VVHJ01030764.1:46706-63016 GCA_015107715.1 Tylochromis polylepis
CACCCCCCCAAAAAACCCCCCCCCCCCCCCCCACCACCCAACACACACACAACCACCCCCCCCCCCCCCCCCCCCCCCCCCCCCCCCCCCCCCCCCCCGGTGGCCTACACCATATGCTGTCATGAAAAAAGAGCCTAACTTGTCTCTCTGTGTTCAGTCATCTGTGTTCTACATGACCTGTTAGATGTGCTTAATGGCTGAATTATACTTCAAAGACACAATGACAGAGGACACACAAAGATCCCAGAAGTTTATTTGTCAGCTCTGGATGCATCCAGGCAATCACGACTTGGCTGATGGGATATACTGGAAAGTCCTAAGACTCATAGTGAGAACAGCGAATCAGATTCAAACAACACAGCGCAGCGCTGTCAGTAGTAGAGTGCCGGCTGAAACAGATGGGCAGATGAAACAGCTGTGTGCCTAAATTAATAGGGTTTTCAGCATCAAGCTGACAGCTTGTCTCGGTGGACAATGTGTTAGTCACTGACTGAAAATGTAATCAGATTACAAACGCTTTTTAAAAATCTAAGTGATGTCTTGTTGGTTTAATCAAACACATTTAGCACAAATTTCCATGTAGAATTTGATTTTTTGTTCTTCTTTTTGTAGACAGCCAATGAGTTTGTTCTGTTTGTTTTTCCTGCTGATTGTAAATTGGATTATAAATTGGATTTGTTTGTACCTAGTGAGAGCAAAAATAAAAAATGTCATGATCTGTGGTTTGCTCCTGGGTTTTGGTGTTTTGGGAGTTTTGATTCTTATTTAATAGGTATTTTAGTTTCACTGTGGTATCTTGCTCTCAGATTTTCTTGACTATTGTTTGAGGGCTTGATTTTCTTTGTACTCTAGTTTCTTGTGGCATTTATTCTCTAGTTACAGCTTAGTGTTAATGAAGTTTGTATTTGTTTTTATTTTCCTCAGTGTTTTTAGTGTTTTTCTTTGGTCTTTCTGTGATCATTTTTGTTCCAGTAAAACTGTTTTTGTTTTGAATATATCCAAGTATTAGTTTCTGTTCTGTATTTATAGACTGGATTACTGTTTGATTTACTCATTATTATATTATGATCTTTTGTTCTCAAGTCCCTGGTTTCTGTTTTATTTATAGATTTTTAGGGAATAGTTTAGTTTGTTGTGTTTCACATTGTCTAATATTTGTAGATTGTTGTCATGTGTTTATGCCTGAGTTCCTTTGCATTTCCTTGTCCTGTAGTTGTTATAAAGTGTTTGTTTTTTGATTATGGTTAGTTTTCTTGTCTTATTTCCTTTTTTATTTTCTAGTTTTTTGTCGGTTCTGTTTCAGTTGCACCTCTGATCTGCATTAACTTGATTCCTTGAATGTGTTCATCTCTTGTTTATTGTGTTCAGCTGTGTCTCATTTCTCCTCCTGTGTCTCATTCGTAATCAAACTTTTGCATGTATACGCCTTTACTCGTTGATGAGTCACCTTTTTACCTCTCTGTTCATTTGTGTGCTCCGTGTTTTCTTGGATTTTGTTTTCTTTGTGTTGTTGGGCTTGCTTGTGGGCTTCAGGCGTCAGTCAAGGATGGAGGCACTGGCCATCCATTCCCTGGCTGTTGAACCTTGCTCCTGGGACATGGAACTTCACCTTTCTGGGGGGAAAGGATCCTGAACTAGACGTTGAGAGATACCAACTAGATATAGTTACGCACACCTCAACAGACAGCTTGGGTTAGAACGTGTTTCCTGGAGAGGGTCTGGACTCTGTTCCAATCTGGAGTTGCCCTCAGAGAGACGCAGCAAGTGGGGCTGGGTATATGTGATTCCCTCGCTTCCTACCTGTATGTTGGAGGTTTCTCTAGTGGACAACAGGGTTGCTTCCCTGTCCCTCCAGGTCAGGGAACAGGCGTTGACTGTGCTAAATGACAGCAGAGTACCCAAACCTTTTAGAGTCACTGGATGAGTTCTGGAGGGTGTCCTGGGGAACTCAATTGTTGTATAATGTTATGTATGTTATATAATGATTCTATTATCTTTAAGGCTCACCAAAAAGTTCTCTAATTAAACACTGGTCACCTGCTCACCCAATTCCACAGAGGAGGGTTATGGAATTTGCAGTGAGATCAGATTTGTCCATTGCAGAAATAACACTTCAGGAGCCTCAGAT
The DNA here is from genome assembly GCA_015107715.1 of Tylochromis polylepis. NCBI lineage: Eukaryota > Metazoa > Chordata > Actinopteri > Cichliformes > Cichlidae > Tylochromis > Tylochromis polylepis. The sequence goes on from VVHJ01030764.1 coordinate 48,835, forward strand.
AAAAGTACCTGGTATCAAGGAAAAAAATTTTCAATTAAAAAAATATGATTCAGATATAAGGGACATATTTCCCTGGCTATGAGTAGTGTGATTTATCCCACCCCACACACCTCCTGAATTGGACATATAAGTATAAGACTGTGTTTTGGAGTGGACACAGTGCAGTCTATTTGCTAGTCTACATAATTTTTTTGGAGACATGGCAGTGTATCCACAGATGAATGTTTAATATTCATTAAGATTTGTGTCTATGGTCACCCAGCTCACACAAATCCAGCATTCAGTCTCCCGTTGGCTGAGCTAATGGTTCACCCACTCCTGGATAAAACACTTGGCAGGCATATTGTGCATTTCTCAAAGCAGAGAGGAAGGCCGGCTGAGATATTGAACATCTTCACTTCAGAGCTAATAATAATGACAGACTGGCTTTGAAACTTCTTACAAACTCTAAACTGTAGATTGCTAGTTTCTGGTACTATGCACGTCACTTCTGTAATGGGCTGCGTGACAGCATTAGGTTAAAGACCCACAATCCCCTGTGACAAAGATGTTAAATCTTTTACATCTCATTTTTCAGATTATATTTGTGAATGTTTTAATTAGTGTGGTGTGTGTGTGAGTGGGTGCTTGTTTGTGATAAATGTTTTAGTGTGAATGATTGTAGCGCTTGCATTAGTTATGTTTTTCCAGTTATTTAAGTATTTAATTCGCCATCCACCCCAGTGCTTTTCTGCCCTCTGATCTTTTTTAAAAAAAAAAAAATTATTAATCATTTGTATGTTAAGCAGTTAATTTATAAAATCCCTTATCCATACTTACAGAAAGTGATTTTCCTCCAACATACACAAACTTCAGAAACATTGGGGTAAGTTTATCATTGCAGTCATTGCCAGTAGAGGAAAAATAGGCACGTAATGTGCTTTTCATAGTTCCTTACTGTTATTGCAGAATCAGATCAATTTACCCAATTTATCCTTATTAAAATAAGCAGTGTGAAAGGAAGTATTGGGACCTTGACAGTCTTTTGGGAATGACTGTCAATTCATATTGGTACTCAGCAGACAGTCTAAAAGGAAATTCCTGAGACGTTATTACTGCTCAGAAAGAGAGGGACGAAACAGCGAGTTTATGCACTGCTGACTATTTACTGACTGGAAATTTGGCCACCCATGTCTACACAATAGCGCTCATTATTTTACCTGATAATGAGCATATGAGTAAATTATAAACCCAATATATCACCTCACATGAAAACAAATGTCATTGTTGGCATTATAGTAGTTTTAGACTACACAGTTCTATTGACTTCTATTAAACAACAGAGTTAAAACTTCATTTCCGTTCTAATAACAGTTCACATCACCCATATCTCAAGCCACCATATTTTGTAAGATAAATATGCTATAGTAGTAAAGGGAAACCTCGGTGATGAGACAAACCCCATGACCAAGCACTTGGCAACAGAGGGAAAGAAGAACTCTCTTTTAATAGGAAGGAGGAGGCGGGGAGGGAGAAAGTGCAGCCTTAGCTAGGTGTTTAATGTGTGAGCCAAAGGACAAACCCTGATCAAAAAAACTACTCTGTGCTATAAAGTTTATACTTTTAATTGTAACATTATGACTGAGTAGACATTTTCTTATAAATGCTGTCATTTACATTCATGTGTATGGCATTATGTAAAAATGAATTTATACACTCCTCTTTCAGCCACCTTGGAGTGCCTTGCAGTGCTGCCTGCAGCAGTGTGACCTTCCTGCCTCTTTCTCTTGCTTGCTGTTTATATATATATATATATATATATATATATATTAGATTGCACTTTCACAAGAAGTGCATCATATTTGAACATCTTTTTGAATTTTACTCCCTGACCTATATTTTTAACTTTCTAAGCAATATTCAAGGACAGAAGAAAGGATTTTGGAGAAAGAGATTTTTGTCCTCTATTTACAAAGGAGCCTATTTTATCTGTAGGGCTTGTTTTATAGTTTGAAAATGTGCCTCGTGGATTGCTGGTCTATGAATGGGGTGTATGGGGACTGGATGTGTCACCAGGTTGATGACGTGTTGCCACTGGGAAATGCTTCTGAGGATGCAAACTTCTGACATGTGGATTTGATACCGTTGAATGATTTCTGATGAGCGGGAAATCACCTTGAGACTAAACTTTTCACATCTATTCTTATGAGAGGAAAAGGAAGCAAAAAAAGTATAATCTCTCTAGAACCATCTCAACAGAAGAAAATCTCAGACAAGGATGAGAGAAATAATAAATGTCAAGTATTATTTCATTTGCATTTTATCAGGCAAAAGTAGATCTTAGATGCGCTTGAGTCAGTTTGATTTATCATCTGCTGAGACCAGCTGAGTGCCTCCTAATGACTTAGAAAGATATAATTCTAACGTGTTTGTTTTCATTGAAAAATAAATATGGCAGTCACACCTTAAGTAAAATGTTGCTGTCCATGTCTGACTTCATTTTTAGGTATTCTGACCTAGATTTTTTTTTTTTCAACACATTTTCACAAACAAAGTCATAATCCAACATTCACGGTTCAATTCTGGCAAAGGGGCCTTCCTTGTATGTTGCCCTCTCTCATGTGTATTTGCTTGAAGTCAATTAAAAGACAAGCAAAACTGATATATTTTTGTGTTCATGGACAGTAGTGTTACCACTGGATATGATACGGCTGGAAATGATAGTAAAGACAAGCTGACCGAGCTGTTTAATCACATGATTTAATTTAGTCTCTGTTGCATGCATCTTATGACTGTGTACTTAGGTGCAGCACTACAAATGAAAAAAAATTCTTCTAACACACAGCATTCTTAGCTAAATGCACACTCTCAGGTTATTTACAGTGAACTGCAAGTGAAAATCCTTTCTCTTATTCTTTAAAGATACAGAGCGTTTAAAGATACAGTTGTGTATTCGATCCTCGGGCGGGTGTATGTGCAGTGCTTAAAATGATTTGATTTGCCAAAACTAAAGACACCATGTGTGTTTCATTTGTCTGTAGATCGGTCCTAAAAATCATAATACTGTTTGCAAGGACACGGAGACTTACAGCAAGGCAAAACTTCCTCTGTTTATTGTGGATCTATTTCTATTCTATTTCTATTCCAGATTTATTTCTGTTTGCTGCTATCGTTATGGGTTGACTTTGACTTTCCTTTTAGAGGAAAGGGTCACCATAAATCAATAAAAAGTTGCTCTCATTGATCACCTTCATCCTTTGATGATACATTTCTCTCCCAATGGTGGTGTTTTCTTGCTTCCCACATTAACAGGATACTGGGTATGAAAATTATATGCAATGGCATTCAAGGTCATGAGATTTTAGGTCTTACATAGCAATTTCTAGATCATATCTTTTGGAAGAATGGAGTAGCATCCCTCCACCTGTGTCACAGAAATTTGTGGGGTCAATGCCAGCGTACACTAAAGCTGTTCTAATCTCTTGGGAAGATATTTTAGGTTTGTTTTTCCTATAATTTTTCACCCCTGTACCTCCACCCCAGATGTGTCTGCCATAAAGACACACAAAAAGAACAAAGCGTTGGAAGAATACTGTCTTATGTTTATTTTTAGATGAAAGAGAAAATAAATAAATCACACCTTTTTTGAACAGTTAGCATCAACACCAACAGTCAGCGGCCACGTTTTTCCTCTAGGTTTTATCTGCCTTGGATCTATTTGTGAACTCACCAGGGAAATGTTATATCAGCTCCAATCAGTCCCACCAACTGAGGGAACCAGCTGCAACACTGCAGCATCACAGGAGGTTTAACTGTTCCTGCACTAGTGCTGGCCAAATCAACAAATCTGCTCTCTAATAAAAACTCGAGTGCAAAACAGTCATCATCTGGAGAATGCTGTGCTCGCCAAAAGTGATGCATTCACTTTGGCTCTCTTGTGGTTCTTCCCTTTCTTGATCATATACTTAAAAATCTAGGAGTCAAAGTCAGTTTATTTATAGCCACTGTACATATGGTACATGTTACAGAAAAAAGGTACATTAAAATAGGCAAAGTTCATGTTCAAAAAGATTCCAAAATCATGCTAGTAAAATATATATATTTTCTCATTTTAGTCCATAATTGGTCTCTTCTCTGGAGTAAGTCACACAATAATTTACACAGTTTCAAAGCTGGAAAAACTCTTTTTAATCCATCTTTTCTTGCCTTTTTGAATCCATCCAAATATTTATTACAAATGTTTGTCAATTTTACTGACCAGGAACTGTTGTGATTTCAGTAGGAACTTACAAAAATAATAGCACATTGAATTTATTTATGAAGCTGCTTTTGAGTGAATTACTTTCAAGCCAAGATGTGACGCTGGCTATGTGCAGTGGTACAACTGCCTGAGGTGTTAAGAGAGCTGCTTTTGCTGAAGTTAGCTATAGCAAAAAAAGTCATCTTCATCCTCCAAAATATTTTCCCCATAAACATCTCCTATGAAAAGGACATCTGTACAACTTTTGTTACTTGTTCTTCACATATGAAATCCACAGATTCATACCTTACCTGCAAAAGCTAGTTTGAAAGTGCATTATGTCATCACAAAATATAGTGTGTTGACCAGGTGGGACTAAATGGGTTGAATCAGTGAAAAAAATATAGCAAAGAAGATGGGTGGAGGACAGAAATTGCTTTTTTTCTCTACTTCTTTTCTGTGTGAATATTTTATTTCATGTAATTTTTTCACCATATGGGCTACAAGCACGAAACAACAACGAGTAATGGAGACATCTAATTTTAGATATGTTTTACATAATGTGAAGATAGAAATAAGGACAAGGAATATCACCTCTGGTTTAAATTTACTAGCACACATATTGGATATTTCTGCTTTCATATCTGTTTATTTCACATCAATGTCACTGTTAGTTAAAAATTTAAAATCACAGCTCTGTGCGCACAACAACTACAGTCTGTCCAGACTAAAATGCAAAGTCTGTATCCATCTCTGAGAGCAACCAAATATTGTCCAGCTAAAATAAGGAGAAATAAGACATCTTGCCATCTGAATAGCAAAAGACTTCACCCTGCTTTTAACAAACCTCAGATTCCCAAATCAATCTGAATTAAAGTATTTGATTACCAGTTTCCTAGCAACCCAAGACCATGGCCATCTGTTGCTTCTGCAGACAGACGACTCAGCCAGTGCTGTAGCCAGCAGGGAGGAATTCCACCACCCTTTCCTTCTCCAAAGCTTCTGCAGAGACCCTTGTTTTATTCTAAAAGAAAGACCCAAAAAGGTACAATTTGCAGTATCTGAGAAACCCATCACAAATACTACTTTCCTGAGTGCATTCTGTTGAATAATTCAGCTGTGGACAGAAGGAAAAAATGAAATATACACACAGATAAATGTCCCACTCTGTTCCATGCAGGCCCTGGGAGGACAACACACTTCTCCTAACATGATGGACCAAATTGAAGATACATGAAGACAGAGTATCAGTTTGATTTCATCTTATGACTGCACCTGCTAATGTAAATTTGCACCAAGCATGTTTGAGGAGAAGCAGTAAGAGAAATTCTCAGCAGTAAATATATTCTTTTAAAACCTTTCATGAGAGTTAACAATTCATCACATCCACTTTATTATTCTCTTAACCGCTTAACAAATCCATCACACACAACCACATACTTGCACACCCACACTCATGGACAATTTAGAATCACCAAAAATCCTAACAAGTATGTCTTTGGGCTGTGGAAGGACACCCACACAAGCACTGGGGACAACATGCAAATTTCACACAGAAAGGCTCGAGCTGACCAGGACTTCAAGCTAGGAACTTTCTTCCAGTAAAACCTCACAGCAAGAAAGTTGTGGAGTTTTAACTTCTACAGTGGGGTTATTAAACATTCACTGAGGCAATGAGATGCTCCCATTAGAGCTGAGGAAAAGGTGCAAACTGTCTTCAATCATAAAACATAAGCTACATAAATTAAAAATGGGGAAATGCCATTCTTTACTCACTTGCACTTATTTTCAAAAGTCAGTTAGTGGTTTCCCTGTAAATCGCTGCTCGATAACCAGATGTTATCCTCTAGCATTACTGTGGAAACTAACAGTATGTTCCATGTGAAGCTGCACTTTATTTGGTATTCAAGCTCCCACCAACAACAAATCACTCCATGTCTCAATAATCTACACATATTGCCAATTTGAGAAGCCACAGTTTTTACTGGCCTTATCCAAGTCAAAGAAAAAGAATATTTATTCCTTTTCAATTTATTCTATCACAATTTTTTATAAAAACATCAGAAACATGTATTTATGTGTTTAACCTTTGTATGAGTGACAATACAGAAACACTGGATCCTACAATTTACAAGATGAAAGGGGATAAAACTGTTTGCTGTGTCGGTTTGTAATATGGGCTTACTGTGTGTTTTTAGAGCCAAAACTGAAATCACCTCAGTGTGATCATAAATAGCACATCATCATATTTATTTTGTTGGATACCACATGACAGACGACAGTTAAACAAAGGATGAAGTGCACTATAACAACTAAAAGGTATAACCCAAAAGATGCAAGAGGTATTCAAGTACAGTAAGGCAATCCCTAATATTAAGCCTTACATCAGCACCTAGCCATATAAATCTATGTAACAGGTATAATTTGAAAACTGATTCTAAAATAAACTAAGCACTTTCAACCCATTTGGTACATCTTCAACGCCTTCTAGACCACACATGAGCAAAATACAACCTAAACTAAACCGTAATCTCCTCTGAAGAAAAGAAAATCATAAACAGTAGTAGCTTGTGCAGCAGGCGCAAGCACATAAGAATGCACAATGAGATACACCCACATTTTCTTAAATACATAATGAGAAAAAAAAAGTGGAAATATCCACACTGTGTCGCTATTTAGTATCTTTTGTTTGCAACAGAAGTCTTTGATCATGAGTTAAACATACATCAGCTCTCCACCTGCTGGAAGTTCTCATTAGCTTAAACCTCCTGCTCACAGCAGATCTCCAGAGCTGAAAGAGTTCTCGTGCCAGCTGCAGTCCAGTGGTGGAGTTGTGAGTCTCTAGACAACGCCACATCAGCAACCTGATCAGCAGGGAAACACAGATGGAAAGGGTTGGTGTTAGCTGGTTAGCTGGTTAGCAAGAACTGAACCAGAAAATGAGAGCAGTAGGATTGTAAATAGATTGTATCATCTGATACAGATGAAACTGTGTGGTAACTAATACATGCACACCAGAATGTGTTCATGAATAATAAATATTAGCGGAGCCTTTCTTTATTTTGTGATGCGGGTCTGTGTACTATAGTGTTGTTAAAGGGTGAGTTGGCTACACAAGTGCCTTTTTGATGTACCTGAGTGAGGTACATAGAAAATGATTGGAGTTCATTCGTATTCATGAATGTGTGTTTGTTCATAACTTCTCTGAATTGTAATATTTCCTTCATTCAGTGAAGCACACGTGTAATTTCATATTTAAATGAGCCTATACTAAAATAATAAATAAAAGTGGATTGTACTCAGATTCGCAAGAAAAAAAATCAGCATTTTCTAACACAAACTTTAAGAACAAGGAACCAGGATCATTTTGAACCAACCTGCCATGTCTACCAAAATTCATTTTTCAGCACTTTATGTGTCATGTTTCCATTTGGTTGTTCAATTTGTGGCCCTTCGCTTGCTGTAAGCACTCTAACTCAGTCTGGCCCTCTGAGAAAAGATGTTTCCTCTCGGCAAATTAATATTCCTTTAGATGCTACAGAAGTTGTCTTCTAACTTTGAGTCTAATCCAAAGCAGTCTTTTTCCTAAAGGCTCAAACTCAATATGTAAATTAAAGGTCACACTAGGATTCAGAAATATTTGTTGACACTGAGAGAGGCCCAATATAGACCCATGACAACAGAAATAGGACTGAATTTCCTCTGAGTCTAGATGCTGTTGGTATTGGAGTGAGTAGGAGGAAATATGAAACCTTTCTTCTGAAACTAAAAGAACAATTTGAATGTGCAGTGTAGGTGGCGGATTGTGTAATTGTAGTTCTGTAAGGAAAGACTGGTGCTTTAGGGCCAGCATCAATTGACATATTATACCTTTGAGAGGTTAAGGATCAAAGCTGGGACAGGCTCCAGCTTGACCCGGAATAGGATAAGTGGAAGAAAATTGATGGATATAAACTTAGAACAAAAAGAAAGGAAATTTGTGCTTGGTGGATTATTTCTTACTTGTAACAATGGTTCTTGTTAATAAATCTTATAAAGTTGGAAAGCCTGTTTATTTCCCCTTAAATGGTGCCACATTTGTGAGGAAAATACATTTGTGGTTTGAGCAGCAGAGTTGAGTATGTGGGTTAGGCCCAGAAAAACTTGCTAAATCTTCTCTGCCAGTGCCAAACAACTTATTCTGCTATTGACTCTTGTTTTGAGCTTCTGGTACCCCAGATTCGGAAAATCAGGTTACTGGTTGGTACCTGATTAGCAGCACCTGTGAGCATGGATCCTGCTACGGCAGCCAGTTGATTCTCTACTCCTAGCATGCCACATTCTGGATAGAGCTTTATCCGTAGGGCAACTTCAAGCTGGTGTTCCACAAAGACAAGTTGCAGCATTATTTGGAGTGATCGCTAGTGCCATCTCCAAATTATAGGGCAAGTTCCATAACACCAGGGATGTCAGAGACAGACCAGTGGGGTCCCAAGAAGACAAAGGCCACAGGAAGCTGTTTCTTCATCGTGTCAGCACTTAGGAACCGTAGGCAGTCTTCTACAGATTTGCAGGACCATATGGCTGTCTGCTCTCTACCCAGACAATCCAGAACAGACCGCACACCACACAGCCAATCTCCGGTCTCACAGGGACACCAGGGGGACTGCTGGTTGAAGAACGAGATGCCATCCCATGGCAGTGTATAACCAAGTTGTTGACCAGCATGATTGATTTGTGCTAGTGTGTAGGGACTGTACTAGTTACAGAGTAAGCAGTGCAAAGAGTAACAAATTACTTACTCTTGGAAGTAAGTAATGAATTCATTACTTAAAAAAAAAGTAATGAGTAATGTACAGTGCATTCATTCTTTTGAGTAATGACCCCAACACACTGCTTATCAAAATAATTCAATTATATAGGATTTCTTGCCCTAATAAATACATTAGGACTTAAGATACATTTTTGTATTACTAAAGTTTCTACTTATTTCTGTCTATTTGAGGCTTGTATAAACTGACCTTACTGGTATTTTTAAACACATGAGTGACTAGTTCAGCAGATTTTGTCATTGAGTTTACAAGACTAGTATGAATAATTACTGGACAGTTTAATTTATATTTATCAAAGGCTGGGAGGAAGGTTTGATGAAACACCTGGACAAGGACCTGAAGTAGGGCTTTGATGAGGATGTTAAAGGTGCATAATCCTGTTCCACTGTCAAACTGAGCCCTCAAGGATTTGTTTGGTCCCATTCAGTCAGTAAAGCATTTGTGACATTGTGCACTGACATTGGGGTTCAGCTCAGTCCATGTTTTAATTTGGTGGTGTTGGTGTAATAGTATTGGCAGGTCCTGGTAGCAAAACATACAAAGCAAATTCCAACTAGTCATTGAACATTTTTGTTGTTTATTTGGGGACTGCCCACATAAAGAGCAGTGCAGATAATCGTATTATATGGAGCATAAACAACTGATAATTTTCTACATTTACAGCACATTGTCTACTATACTCCAAAGAGAAACATGCTTTTAGGTCATATAAAAGAAAACTGCTGCTGATTTTCTTGCAGCAGTTCAGATAGCTTTGTCATGGTCCGCGTGAGTGGCAGTGTTTTTTTCTGGTAGCTACGAGGCTCCTCCTCTGGGTGGAGCTGACCTCGTTTTCTCTCTGGAGCGCATTACCTCAGCAGTATTTAAGACCAGCGCTGACTACTACTCTTCGCCAGATCGTCTGCTTCCCAGCGTCAGTTCTCGGCTCATTCATGTTTTGGAATCGCTTTGAATTGTTACTTACCTTGTTCTCTCTCGTCTCCAGTCAATCCCACGGATCATACTCACCTGTCGCTCGCAGCAATCCACAGCCTGGTCGCTGGTCTTCTCTCAAATACCTGCACAACATCAGCTCCAGCACGGACTCCAGTCTCGCTCTCACCTGTCTGCCTCCCTGCCAACTCACCTGGACTTCTGGATTGGATCATCTCCTTAACTCACCCAGACCTGCACAGCCTTGCCTTTCCCCTCTCACACGCCTCCACCTGCAAACAAGTAAGCTGCGAGAAAGGCTCACTGGAATTATAATCAGGAAAACCTCCGTTTGGCACTGCTGTGACTCTCCTTTCCTCTGTTGCAGAGTTTCTGATCTCCGGCTTGTTTACTCTCATTACCACGTCAGCGCCGTGTACTGATTCCCGGAACCCTGTAACATAGTCATGTCCATGTCGCCCAAGTTTATGTAGTTCCCTCTTGGCATTTCCCTCGGGTTCCCTCAGGTTCTGGCCTTGACAGTACGATCTGGACAGCAATCATCTCCCAGGAGAGGGAGCGACGCTTTCGGTCATGTGCCTGCTTCTACTACTTACAAGGCTCCGCCCACCGGTAGATTTGGGGGTACAGGTGGGCGGAAAACACACTGGCTCAAACTCCCGGCTGTTGCTTCCGGTTTCTTTATTGGTTGGCCAAGACGTACACTCCCTTCAGGCTCTAGTCGACTCGGGAGCAGAACAGAATTTGATTGATTCTGTACTTTCCAAGCGTCTCCCTCTGCGTGAGCTCGATCCGCCCATCCCTGCTAAGGCTTTAAATGATCAAATTTTCGCACACAATGCACCAGACTGACTCGGTCACCCTTATCACATCTAGCAATCATAGAGAAACACTCACGTTTTTTACCTTTCAGTCTCCAAGCACACCCCTCATTTTAGGGTACCCCTGGCTACAGACACACAATCCACATTTAGATTGGGCAGGTCACAAGGTGACCAGCTGGAGTCTTTTCTGCCATGCCAACTGCCTTGTTTCTGCATGTCTCCCAGTAACAGAGCCACCATCTCGCAGCAGTGAACCCAAGGTAGATTTATCTAACATACCCTCAGAATACCATGACCTCCAAGAGGCATTCAACAAAGACAAAGCACTATCACTACCACCCCACAGACCTTACGATTGCACAATGGAGCTACTTCCGGGTTCTACTCTCCCATCCAGTCGGCTATACAATCTGTCTCGTCCAGAACGGACGGCAATGGAGAAATACATCAGGGAATCCCTGGCGGCAGGCATAATTCGTCCCTCCTCCTCTCCGGTGGGGGCGGGATTCTTCTTCATGGGCAAAAAGAATGGATCATTACAGCCATGCCTCGACTACCGAGGACTGAATGACATAACCATCAAAAATAAGTACCCACTACCCCTCATCAGCTCTGCTTTTGAGCCTCTCCACAGGGCAACCATTTTCACCTTGCTCGACCTGTGGAACGCTACCACCTGGTCCGCATAAGACAAGGTGATGAGTGGAAAACCGTGTTTAACACCCCACTGGGGCATTTAGAATATTTAGTGATGCCTTTCAGACTCACTAATGCCCCCACAGTTTTCCAGGTGCTCATCAACAACGTCCTCAGTGACTTTATCGACAGGTTTGTGTGCATCTATCTAGACGACATTCTGACTCTTTCTAAGGACCCCACTGAACATCATGCCCATGCCGCAGTGGTCCAGCGACTGCTTGAAAATAAACTATATGTGAAAGCTGAAAAATGTGAATCTCACTCTTAGTCTGTGTCGTTTCTTACTTACATCCTAGCAGGGGGGCAGGTAAAGACTGATCCCACCAAGGTGAAAGCAGTAACCAAATGGCCGACTCCCACCTCCTGAAAGCATCTACAGAGATTCCTTGGGTTTGCTAATTTTTACCATCGCTTCATCCACAACTACAGCCAGGTAGCAGCACCTCTCACATGACTCACCTCCACTAAGCTTACCTTTACCTGGTCTCCTGAGGCTGATGCTGCATTCACTAAACTCAAGACCCTATTCTCTCAAGCACCTGTTTTGATTCACCCAGATAGCCACAAACCTTTTATTGTAGAGGTCGACGCATCTGATGTAGGAGTCGGAGCGGTGCTGTCACAGAACACGGGCACACCCTCCAGACTACAGCCGTGTGCTTTTTTTTTTTTTTCTCTCGCCACCTTTCTCCCGCTGAACGGAACTATGATGTAGGGGACAGAGAACTCCTGGCTGTGAAACTTGCTCTAGAGGAATGGCGGCACCTGCTGGAGGGTGCTGAGCATCCCTTTGTAGTGTGGATAGACCACAAAAACCTCACATACCTTCGCCCAGCCAAGAGATTAAATGCCCGGCAAGCACGGTGGACTTTATTCTTTAACCGTTTTCGCGTTTCCATCTCATACCAACCAGGCTCCCCAAACATCAAGCCATACGCGCTCTCCCGACAGTTTGCCGTCAGTACAGAACCAGAGAAGGCTCCGTCCATCCTGCCTGTCAGCTGTAAGGTGGGGGCAGTCATGTGAGAGGTGGAGCAGGAGCTCCATCGGGCCCCGGAGACGGATCCCGACCCGGGCACTGGACCTGCTGACTGATGTTTTGTCCCAATCGCAGCTTGCTCCAAGATCCTGGAACTGGATTCATAAGGTGAGATTTGTATGTCACCTAGGGAGAGGTAGGACAAGCTCTCTAATCAAAAGACATTTTTGGTGGGACACCCTAGAGAGAGATGTCAGGGAGTATGTGGTTGCCTGTCCAATCTGTGCGCGGAACAAATCTAACACGCAACACCCAGGTGGGCTGTTACAGCCGCTCCAGGTGCCACACCCCCCATGGTCACATATTGCACTGGATTTTGTCACAGGGCTTCCAGTATCATCTGGCAAAAACACCATACTCACTATCATCGACAGGTTTTCCAAGGCCGCTCACTTTGTAGCATTAGATAAGCTACCCACTGCCACTGAGACTGCTAATATTTTGGTCAAACATGTCTTTAGGTTACATGGCCTACCTGTGGAAATTGTCTCCAATCGCAGCCCGCAGTTCACGTCTCAAGCCTGGAAGGCTTTCTGCACCACCATCGGAGTCAAGCCCTGCCTGAGTTCTGGTTACCATCCACAAACTAACGGTCAGATGGAAAGGCTTAACCAGGAACTCGAAACCACACTCCGCTGCATCTGCCTCTGGTGTCTCTCCTTTTGAAGCCTCCTTAGGTTATCAGCCCCCATTGTTCCCGGCGCAGGAGGTCGAGCTTGCAGTGCCCTCCATTCAACATCATCTACAGCACTGTCGGCGGGCTTGGGATTGTACTAGACAGGCTCTACTCAGGTCAGTCAACCACCAACGCAGGTATGCTGATCAGCGCTGTTCAACCGCTCCAATTTACACACCAGGACAAAAGGTATGGTTGGCGGCCAAAGACATTCCACTTTAGACTGAGTCATGCAAACTGTCACCACAGTATATTGGCCCTTTTGAGATTGACAGAATAATCAGTACCTCGGTGGTCCACCTGAAATTGCCGGCGTCACTACGCATCCATCCCACTTTCCATGTTTCACAGATTAAGCCAGTGGTCTCTAGTCCTCTGTGGCAGTGTTTTTCCGGTAGCGAGAAGTCTCCTCCTCTGGGTGGCGCTGACCTCTTTTCCTCTCTGGAGCCACACCTGGAGCTCATTACCTCAGCAGTATTTAAGACAGGTGTCAAACTTCAATCCTCGATGGCCAGTGTCCTGAAACTTTTAATTGTGTCCCTGCTGCAACACACCTGAATAAAATTAGTAGGTCATTAGCAAGACTCTATAGAAGCTGACTACATGCCTCTAACCCTCCTCAAGTAAAATTAAATAAATTTAAGTGTTTGGAAAAATGTACCTCTAAAAGTACTTTTATTGCACCATGTTTATTCACTCTTGAGCTGCTGTAACATTAATTAAATGGCTGAATTGCCACCTCAGCATGCAGTCAAGTTCTATAGAGTCTTGCTAATAACCTAATTTTATTAAGGCGTGTTGCAGCAGGGAGACATGGAAAAGTTTCAGGACACCGGCCCTTGAGGACTGGAGTTCGACACCTGTGATTTAAGACCAGCGCTGACTACTACTCTTCGCCAGATCGTCTGCTTCCCAGCGTCAGTTCTCGGCTCATTCATGTATTGGAATCGCTTTGAATTGTTACTTACCTTGTTCTCTCTC
>VVHJ01030770.1:0-11500 GCA_015107715.1 Tylochromis polylepis
AATCACAACAGAGATTTAAAAAAAAAAAAAAAGCACAAATGGAAAGCACAGATGGCAGTTCCAGTGAACAGTTTAATTTTTCTTTCTTTCCTTTTTCTTTTTTTTTTTTTTAAACTTCAGCACAAAGAAGTTCTTTGTCTGTTTGGACTTTTGTTGCTTTTCCAGCAGAGACTAGGCTAAAGGACCATCAGCACAACAAACAATAGGCCAAATTACTGGCTGTTCCACATATTTCAACCTCCCTAACTACAGCATGTAGCTGTGGGTGTGCAAATCTCTACAGACCCATCTGCAGTCCCAGCACCAAACTGGGACCTTCTGTGTGATCTGAGAGATCCACTCGAGAGGTTTTTATCTTCCAACCTCTGGCTTTTCTCCATCATTAATTGGCACATCTGTTGAGTCTAACGTCCTTCTGGTTGTTATACACAATTGTTATACATTTTTCTTTGACTTATTGTGTGTTCTTATTCTTAGATGTTGTTGGGAATGTGGTGGGGGCAGGTTTCCCCTCATGGTAACAAGGAAAATAAGAGAGACTGCATGTGTGTACAAATCTTGTTATTGCTTCTGTTCTGAAGGCTGTCATCTCACAGGGAGTATTTACACTATTCAGCAGTTTGTTTCCTTCAGACTTCAACATATTTGAATAGATCCCTGATAAAAGTCTCAAAAGTGGAAGTGCCGAGGTCACCCAAAGAGTCAGGTTGTTAAGTTTAAAGGAAAGAGGTCTTCTGTATTTGACCTCTTAAGGCTTGAGCAAATAAGGGTCAATGTATGATAAAAATGTGTGCATGTGCTGGTATACTTTTTTTGACTGCAAAGGTGGACATGGACTCTAAGTATTTTTGAGAGTTAAATTATGGTTCTTCTATAAAATGTTAGATGTACTTATGTTTGACTACATTCACTACAACTTTAAACAAATATGGCATGTTTGGATGAATCCTGGTTGGTGGAACTACAGTGAGTGGTTACTTACTTTGGGGTAGAGCCACTGTTGATCAGTTTGGTGTTGGTTACTTAAGTAAAATGAGCTTATTTAAAAAAGGCTCAAGTTATGAAATAGACCTATCCATTCAGCTTGGTAGCTTGTGACTGAGGACCAAAAGCTCACAGGCAGACCCTGAAAGACCAGCAGCAGACTGGACTGCATCCCTGTGAGTAAAATAAAAAACAAAACAAAACAAAAAAACAGGCGAGAAGCAGGAAGAAGGACTGTTTCAGAGATCAGTGAGAATAACCAGATATGACTGAGCTCAGAGGCAATTTGAAATCGGATCAGCAGGTATGGGTATGGATAATGACTGATAACAGAGGAAACCATTCATGTGCTTGACGACAAAGACAGGCAGGATTAAATTTGCAGAGGAAGACAGGGGAAGTCCAGGATAACAAGCCAATAAAGCAAATGTCAAAGTCTGGGGCTTTTTGGGATCAATAAAGAAGCAGACATTTCAGTGGGATAATAATCCAAAGCAATACCTGTGGAAGGAAAGAGAGAGAAAAAAAAAGCTTGCATTGGTCTTACCTGCACCAAATCCAAGAGAACACCTGTGGGATACCATGAAGAAAATGAACTGAGAACTTAGCTGACTGAAACATGGAGGAAACGCTCCCACAGTTGTTTGTTACTATCATGTAGCTTCTTGTATTATGTGGCCTCTTTTTTTTGCTACAATACTTGTTACATAACTTTGCAGTACTCAGTAAAATGGCTCAATATGCATTGTCACAACATTACAAGGTAAGACTATAAATAAACCTCAGGCTACAGTTCCACGCACTGACACAGATTCCTGTCCTAGTGGGAAAAAAAACACCAGCTCTCTTTTATTTTTGTCTTTAAGTTTTAACATAAAACTGAAAACCACCTCAAAGAGCGTGACATCGAAACTATATTGTTTTTCAGTTGATAGTCGTTTTGGGCTGGGGACTTTACAGTTACATTATTGTCTTTTTGACGATTAAAATAAAAGTAATATCCGTATCTCCACCTCTTAGAAGTTGTAAGCCATTTGATCTGCTCATGGCCTGAAGTCAGCTGATTGTAGCACAAATACTACGAAAGTAAAGGCATGCAAAGATAAGTTTGGAATCATTGTAACATGAGAAATAACATACCTGTGAGTAATGTGACTATTGAATTTAATATTACTGATACATGTAATCTGATTACAGTAACACATAACACCCAACACTGTGAAGGACAGGCAGGAAGTGAACCAAATGCAAGGACTCCAAACCACAACTTTAAATGGTGGTAGAAAAGTAGTTCCAAGAATACAAAGCCCATGAAGAAAACCAACAGTGACGCCACTTCAATAGCAAAAACACACAAGTATGACAGGCAAACAAATCAGAGAAAGGAAAAAGGGAAATAGAGGTTATAAATGAAATAATCAAGGGAAGCAGAAACTCTAGGGTAACAAGACACAGCTGAAAGGAATCAAGACAACAACAAGGGAAGTCCAACCAGTGGCAAGGCACAAGAGACAAATAACTAACAAAATAAAACAGGAAGTAACTAGACCAGGACTAGAGACAAACAGAGACAAAAGCTGTGTCCCAAAACGTAGGCAGCATCCTTCGGAGGACCCGGCCTTCACAGTCTACATGGGCAGTGTCCTCCGAAGCCCGAGAAGGCCGGAAGTACGAGGCTGTGAAATGGGACGGCCTACCCTTCACATGTGCATCACCAGCTGTCATGGCGGAGTTCAATAAACACAGCCGTCTGCCCCTTTCTCCCTAAAATATAACAGGACATTGGAGTAAAGTCCACAGAAGCATAGAACTGCCACCCAGACTAAAGAAAAATAGAGCTATATGACGTTATAACGTGAAAATGTTATTGTTCAAACAACATAATTATCACGTTCGTACAATATAATATGTACACTGTAAGAACATGAAGAGGTTTTGTTATAACATCATAATCATGTATATTGTAATAACGTGATATTATGTTGTTCAAACGTGAAAAGTATAGTGTTAGAACAATAAAGGTCCCACGTTATAACGTGATATAGCTGTATTTTCCTTTTGCCTGGGTGGAAGCTCTACGCTTCCATATAATCCTCTACCATCTCACACTTCTGTTTAATCAGTTTTCTGTTTGATGTTTGTACAGCATATTCAGCTGTGTGAAAACTATAACTTTAATCTCAGCCAAACCCATTTACTCAGGAACAAATACAAAACTGAAAAAGGCCAAACAATAACATTTTTAGGTCATCTAAGTGACTTATATATCATGTTTAACCTGAGTCGCGAAAGACCATGGGGGTTCTGAAAACGATGTGCCAGGAGTTCGGTGTTTCACCGGCTCTAGTGAGCCATCTCCAAAAACGTCAGAGCACTTTTGCAATTATGTGATGTCTTGATGAATCGAGCAGATATTTGGAGTTTACACAGCTACATTCTTGCCTGAAAATATCTTAGATGTTTATTTTGTGACCCAGAATGTTGCATTTGAAAATGTAGGTGTCCTCTGCCACCGTTTGTACCCCCTCCGTAGCTGCCGCCATTGGTGGAAACTGGAATTGGGTGGGCCATGCTATGAATTCTTGGATAGGTTGGGCAACGAAGGATACACCTGACCCATCCTTCAAATCCGGGGAAATGAAGGATGCATTTGGAGCAGCCTTCGAATTGGGACAGCCTTCGTCGCATCGCTGTGACGTCATCGGCCTTCAAATGCATCCTCCGAAGGATGCTGCCTATGTTTTGAGACACAGCAAAAGACTTGACAAGCTACAAGAGGATACTGGAAAGGTTGGATTAAACTAATACAAAAGAGATGAAAATATAAACAATTCTAAATCCCAGTGGAAAAAGTTTTTGCTTTTTATGTAGTAATTCCTGGCCTCCATGGTGACTTTTAATGTAAAAGTCATTAAAATACTACATCTGCAGTCCAGTAGTGCTTGAACTTCCTGATAAAGTGCAGCAAAACTGTTTAAACTACACGACAGGTCATATAATGACACTACAAATGAAATCACACCAAATTTGCTTCTATAATATTTGAAAAAAGAGGAAATAAAACCAATTCAGCCCAAAGAGATGCCTGTAAATAAAAAGAATAATGAGATTTGCATTTTAAACTGTTTTAAACAGTCTCAGTCAGGAACACCACAGACAGGAGGAGGAGTCATATTTGCAAGCAGGGTGAAAGTGGGTTGCAAAGCAGCTTGCAGGTGTGCACAAAGTGTAATCAAGCTGAAATGGCACAAATCATGCGTCTCCCTATTTGGGTTTTGCCAGCTGGATGTGTAGGTATAGGTGATGTGCGCTGGTATTGAGATCACATGATCTGCAGGCATCGCAGCTTAGCTTGACTTCAGGCCATTTCTTAACTGATGTTATGCTTAAATTTGCAACAGAGCAAAACACAAATCACAGCTTAAAATAAATTCTCCTCTATTTAACACGAGTCTTTGGTGCTGAGCAGAGGCCAGTGTGTAAGAATTCATCTGCAGAGCTGTAGGAGTGAATTTTCACACATCTTCAAAAGGCAGATTTCAAAGAACACTGAGATCAATTTTAGTTCCCCAAAGTCCTTCAGTGGTAACAAACAAGTAAACCAGCAGAGATCTAAGCTTGTGTTCAAATTTGTAATTTTTTTTGGATAAAACTATTCTTCAGCTTCATAAACTCGCACAGCCTCCGTGAGTCTTTGTACATCCACTACAATGGAAGAAAACTCCAATCCCAAACCTAACTCATACTCTCATTACAATGACAGGTATCAACTGATTTCAACAAATATTTGTCTTATTATTTGATGACTTTAACTTTTTGTTTATCATTAGATAAAATAAAGATAATCAGGATAGCAGTTTCTATTTACGAATACAATACAATACTGTGCAAAAGTCTTGAGCCACCCCCATTTTATTTCCATTTTACTTCCAAGGAGCCAGACTTTCTCGTAATCTTTAAAGTGATCTTGAGTAACAGTTCCCCAGGGTTTCTAAAGTTTTTCTTCGACTTCTTTTTCACATATTTTCAGTACAAGTGGAGAACAAAAGAAGTAGCAGATGAACAGGATCTAAAAATCATACCTAATGTTTAAACCACAATTCAAATATATCTATTCACTTGGGTTTAAATTGGCTTTTCATTTGATCCATCTACTGTTTGCTGAAGCCTCATCATAGATAATGGTCTCAGCTTCACAGTCTCAAGAAGATATTCTTAAGTTAGGTAAAGAGGGGAAGAAAGACTGAAGCATGAATCTAAATGTGAAATTTTTGGTTCAAATCATTATCGATATATATAGAGCAGGTCAGGAGAGAGGTACAACACTGAGTGTCTACAGCCATCTGGTTCATGGTTTGGGGCCGATGGTGTTGGGGATCGGATGGAATTATAAATGCAGAAAAGTGCCATCAAATTTGAATCCACCATGCAATACCATCAAAAGCTTCATTTTTCAGCATGACTATAATTCCAAATACATTTCCAGTGCAGTAAAAGCATACCTGGATACAAAAACTCAAACAATGGAGCACTATCAGTCATGGATTGGCCTCCCCAGAGCCTGAATGTCAACATTATGGGATCAGTGTGGGATCATCTTGACAGAGAGCAGAACAAAAGGCAGTCAACACCCAAAGAAGAGCTTTGAATGTCCTTCAAGAAGCCTGAAGAACTTTCGCTGAAGGCTACTTAAAGAAATGACAATAAAGCTGCCTAAGAGAGTTCAGACTGTGTTAAAGAATAAAGATGAACATTTTAATTGTACAAACTTAGTTTTTACCTTATATACTATGGTTTAATTTTTCTTTGCATATTTTAATTAGTTTTTGCACCCATTTACCATTTCCTATAAAAATATAAAGAAAGGAAGAGTTAATGTAAATATTTCTATTCATTTGAGTTTGTTTTCAAGGAAATTTCCAGGATGTGTATTATTAAATTATGGATGGAGCAACTATAACCCTGTTCTATTTGTTGAAAGCCTCCTGACCTTTAAGGACAGTTTACCTTTGGGTACAAGAGAAGAGTGCTGAATGTAGCTGTCAGGCCAGCCAGAAAGCTAACCAAAGCAAAGGACGACCCTGGACTCCAGATTTTACCTCTGATCTTTCATATACAGTCTATGATCCCTCCCCCTGGGACCCCTACAACGAGCTCTGAGCATGGACACCACACAGGCTCAGTATGCAGCTCAGACACACAGTTCATACACAAAGTTAAGGCTAAAACTGTGAAAGATCAACAACAGAAGTTAATTTTAATATAACGCAGCTACAGAAGTGCGTTTATTTTTATTATTTTTGCAGAATCAGATTACTGTCAAGTTTATTTATGAGAGGGGTGGTGGCTGCGCGCAGATTTGTCTTGATTTAGGAAGGAAGTCTACAGAGCGGTGCCCTGTAGAATATGATGTCACGGCGCGAGCCGTATGGTACAGATTAGACCCAGAACAGATTCAAGACAGAGGCGGAACGTACGTGGCAAGAATTTATTACAAAGAG
Organism: Tylochromis polylepis; assembly: GCA_015107715.1. Lineage (NCBI taxonomy): Eukaryota > Metazoa > Chordata > Actinopteri > Cichliformes > Cichlidae > Tylochromis > Tylochromis polylepis. The sequence goes on from VVHJ01030770.1 coordinate 6,486, forward strand.
TTAAACCATGAAAACTCTAGTGCGAAGGACAGTGACTATATACAGGTTAGCGAATGACAACGACAGTGGCGGGGGGAATCTACACAAGAAAACTAGTGGCTGGGGGTGTATGTACAAGGGAGAGGGCAGAAACACATTACTGTGGGCAGTGATAACTATAAAGGCACTTGGCTGGGGAAAGAGCTAAATATTACCACAATGATGTTTGTTTACAAAAACTGGAGCGAAGACTATGACGTGACCTGAGACACTATGACTATGAACATAGCTAAGTACTGTGAACTGAGCTGTGGGTGTACAGGAGCTTGAGCGTGAGGGTCCAGAGTCCAGCGAGTTGGTCCGGAAGGATTCTGAGGGTGTGACAGGGAGGCAGGTAGGTGGAGCAAAGTGGGGAATCCGTACCTGAGCTGTGGTGGAATTAATGGCTGACGCGACCAGCGACCGGGCTGCGGTTCACTGCAGTCAGATTAAGAATGTGATCCGTGGTCTTGAACTGGTGAGCTGACATGATCGCTGGTCTTAAATGCTGCCATAATAATCAGCCTCAGGTGCGGCTCCCGAGAGGAATGAAAGTCTCCGCCCAGGGGAGGAGACATGAAGCACAGTAGAAAAACATTGCCACTCACCCGGACCATGACATACGAGTTGGTATCCATTTAAACATCTTGCATGTGATGCTTTGAGTAGATCACGTTTTGTTCAAACGTTACTTTATTTTCACACTGTGGTATTTATGGTACATTTATTTAAGAAAGGATTCTGGATACTTCCTCAGGCACAGAAACTTAAAACGCCCATAAAGGCCTCAAAGATTTGTTTGCTAACAAGCCGAGAGTCAAAGAAACTGCTGAACCAACTCAAAGAATTCATTCGGAAAGTAGAAGATCAGTATGTCAAACGTTCACTGCAATGTGATGGATTTTTGCTCCTCTTTATATAAAATGACAGGTTTTTGTTTGAAGGTCAGAGTCAGGTTGAGGAGGAAGCAACCTGAGCCCTTCTTCAACTGAACTCTCAGGCTGGACTCCAGTCGCTTTTCTGTAGTAAAAACTTCTGAAGAATCATTCCTTTAACTTTAAATTTGACAAACAGAAGAGAGACAGACATTGCTCACACCCAGTTCCTTAGTGCAGCTGAATGGATAACTGCAGAACACCAAACAAGCATGCAAGTATATGCCCCTGTTCATACTTTCATTTCCTCTGGCTTAGATTGTTGCAGTGGTCTTTTAACAAGTATTAATCAGAAAGCAGCAAAATGCAGCAGCCAGACTTATTACAAGAATCAAGAAAACGGGACATATTACACCACTTCTAATGACTCTGCACTGGCTGCCCATTACTTTTAGAATTGATTTTAAAGCCCTTCTTGGCCTGGGACCACATTACATGCTCAAACTGCTGTTCCCGAACAAACCGGTGTGCAGCCTCAGATCCTCAGGCAAAAAACCTGTTAACTCATGCTTAAAGACAAAAGACAATCGAGCGTTTGCTGTTAGGGCTCCTTGATTTCGGAATGACCTGCCTGAGGAAAACTGGCTCGCCTCATCAGTGTCTTCGTTTAAATCACTGCTAGAAACTCATTTGTATTGTAAGGCTTTTGATAAATTTTACTCTAGATTTTATATTTTTTCACTCCATCTTATTAGTTTAATACTGTAAAGCCTGAAACATTTAATAATATAAGTTTGCATACGGGTTTTATTTTGTATCATTTTTGCTACATATGGCATTTTTGTACAATCCATTGCTTAAAAATGGTTGTGCACTTTGTTTTGTTTTTTTTTTTTGGGGGGGGGGGGGGGGGATTACACTGATGATGTACAGTAGCAGTCTGAAAATCACATTTATCAAATATGATAGACTTAAAGGGTTAACGTCTAGATTTTTATGTTACGTTCTTCATTTCTTCTTTTATTTTATTCTGGGAAGGACTCTATAATGCTCCTTTTGATAATTGCTTTATAAATAAACTTTACTGTTAATATTATTGTTGTTGTTAGAGGGTAAAACAAGACGCCTGGATAATTTGCAAAAGTGGCTGCCCACGGTTCAGTCTATATGGCATCAATCTAATAATAATAAAAAAAAACATGTAAATGTATGCACCATTAAATTTTAATTATTATAAATACTATATTTTAAGTGTTAGTACCCCTGAAATGCAGCAGTAAAATAAAACAAACAAACAGACAAAATCAGAACACATTATAGAAAGTTATGAGACATCCAGTGATAAGACTGTTTTTCCCCTTTTCTTGAGCTTGTTTTATAATTGATGTCAGCAAGCACACCGAGTGCTTCGACACTGTCAGTCACGAAACTTTAAATGAATTTTATAATTTCATGAAGAACAAACACACCGTAAGACAGTTACAATTAATGCCATCAGTTTAATGTAAGGGGGGTGGGGGGTGGTGTCAGGCACAGAAATTGTTAGTATAGGTCAACTGATGTTTCTTAAAAATAAAAGCTTTTCAGTGACTGAGATTTACTAAAAAGACACCCTGTATAGGAAATCATACTTGTTACTCAAGTCATGATTCATCCTCTGCTCTCACTGTGTTGGTACACACTTTTCTCTCCACTGCTCACTTAACCTTTGAGATTAAACATGTGGTTGCACATCTGAGAAACTGTACACTTGCTAAAATATTAATGACACACAGCACACTGGTGAGACTTCTGAGCTGCCACAGTGAATCCCAATCATTCCTCAAAGGCATCAGGCACGGGGCAATTCAACTGATGGTGTCGCTGGCTCTGCAGGATGAACTGGAACATGATGTGTAGCCACATCATCTGTCCATTGTTTTGTTAAAGACTACTACTGTATTTCATGATATCACAGCATTCTTTTTTTTTTTTTATACTTATACATAGGGACACCTTAAATTCACAACATGACCAGCTATTACCTTTCACAGAAACACCATGGAGCAGAAAGTTTCATCCTCCTAAAAAATGAAATGAGCAGTTGTTTAAAAAGAGTCCTTCCACCATGGTTTGTATATTCCAGCTCTTTTATGGGCTACACTAAAGGGTTAGAAAACTACCACAAAGCCATACCTGTGCAGCCTCCTCTTGCCTCTGCCCCCCAGATGCATTTTAGGAATGATACATCCTTAAACACGGCACACTTGAGACCGATTTCCAGGTCACAGCAGGGAGGACAGAGGAGATGAGGAGTAACAAATTAGAGAAACAAGTATGTGCCCATGCTACAGTATTGCTTGGCCTGTTGGTGCTGCAGGCAAACTGATATACTTAATCACAGGGAGAACAGTAAAAACAACAAGTGATGTTGCAGCAAAATACTAAAAAATTTTAGCATGCTAAAAATGGCTTATTTTAGCCTGTTGCTAGGTGGTTGGTTGACATGCATAATTAAGCTTTTGTGGATATAAATGAGAGGTCATGAAATTAAAAACATTTTTATAAGGTTTTATAGGAATGTAAAGGCTAAACATTGATTATTTTAGCCTGTTGCTAGGCGGTTGCTTGGCAATATGAGGACCTATTAATATCTGACATAGATGAGAACCTTCAGAGGCCTTCAAGATGTACCTTTGGGCCAAGTTTAGTGGCCCAACTCCTGATTGTGTGGGAGGAATTCACAGATAATGACAAACCCCTTCATCCAGTTTTACCTGTATGACTTTAATATGGCCACAAACTATTGCTGTGCTTGGGACAATTATCATTACGCTATGGAATAGTTTGATAATAGTTTAAGTTTGAGAGCTCCAATGTGGTATAATGTGTTCGAAACTGCCTTTGCCTGGAGTGTGTGGTGCATACTCCAGGAAGTGTAATAGAAGAATGAACTAAAACGTCTGATGTCCCCTTTTACGTTAGCAAGTGCAGAGCCTGAAGCAGAAAGCCTGAGTTACAGACAGAGGTGGCAAACATTATGTTTTCTCATTTAAATCAGCAGCATTGCTACCTATTAAAATGTTTTAAATAATTCATGAGTCCACCAAGATGACCAGTGGGTTTTAAGCACCAAAGTTAAACCTGTGTAAATAACAGTACAAATACAGAAACAGCAGTAAAGTCAGTATGACGTGACTCGAGGAATAACTGGTCTGTTTGTTATAACTTAGAGGTCTGGCCATTAGTTGGTGTAACAGAGTGTGAGAGGACTTTGGTCTGCAGGAAGTCCGACACAACTGGAGCGACAATGTCAGGCTTATTCAGGTGGATGTGATGATCACCTGGAACGCTCACCACAGCATGCTGAAAACACAGGAGAGACCAGTCATGATGGTGAATAAAGCGGGCTTTCAACATGGAATAAAGAACTTTCTGGCCACTTGAGCCGCAAAAAGAGGCTGTGAAGAACAGAAAGACCAAATAAAGAAGTAAAATGGACTTAAACCGTCATTCCTGTTACTGGCCAGCAGGGGGTGAGTTCTCTGATCGCAAAAACTGACCCTAGTCCCCCCCCCTCCCTGAAATCACCAAGCATTTTCATGGTGAGTTTAAGGTCTCAATCACTACTTTCAAGTCTTATTCAACATAGTGTGACGTTAACTTTGTAAATCATGGTCCCACTGAGAAGAAAAATAGTTTAGGGTGTGTCTCTCATAATTATAGTATGTCGCAATAACTTTATTCTTTTCTTTTTCAGTCACTCGGTTTTCTGCTGTGCTCGGGATAACTGTCCTGTTTCATGGTACGACTGTAGCCAAGGTTTAACTGTCTGACAGATCGCCTCGCATCTGACTCCAGAATTCTTTAGTACACAGAGAAGTTTGGGGTTAACTCAATGACTGCAAGGTGCTTGGGACCTGCAAAACAAGCCCAAATCATTACTCTTCCTCCTCCATGCTTCACTGTTGGTATGAGGCATTTGTGCTGATACGCTGTGTTTGGCGTTGTGGTCAAACATCTCCACTTTAGTTCCAGAATGTGGTTTGTTCATCACCTTTGCAAACCTAAGATGTGCTGCAATGTTCTTTTTACAGAGAAGAGGCTGTCTCCTTGTAGCCCTTCGAAAAAACACAACAAAAC
>VVHJ01030770.1:14748-35750 GCA_015107715.1 Tylochromis polylepis
CCTTATTGTGTTTTTTTTTTTTTTTTTTTCTTGTGGCAAAGGCACAGAGTACAGGCCAATATTTCAAGGCATACTATTTGTGGAAAATAGTAAATCATACGCAGCTACTGTTCAGTTGCATATTACAACAATGCCACAGTGGCCCCAGGCTCTGGTCTACCTCAGGATCTGAGGGACTAGGGACTCTGAGGGTTAACCGTATACTGGGTGAGTCAGAGAATGTGTGGGTATCATCTACTGCTGTACTGTTGAATAATGTTTCCTATAAAAACAGATGTGGAGAAAGAAAGAAAGAAAAAAGTACCTGGTCTATAGGTAAAAATCCGTAGGAGTCCAGCAGCACGACGGCATCCACCATCTCCGGATACAGAGCGCTAAACTGCGGAAGACACCACATGGGCAATGATGCCACCCAATAAAGCACAGCACTCAAGTGTTTCTTAATCGTAAGTCACCTACCATTCCTGCAATGTTACCACCTGAAATACAAAGAGGTGGACAGAGGAATAAAATAAACGTACGCTTTTAAACATACGCTTTAAAGCTCAAATTCTTTATACGGCTGCACTCACCCATGCTGTGGCCTATAATGGAGAATTTGCTCCACTGCAGAGCTGTGGGAGTAATTTCACACATCATCAACCAGGTTCAGTATCTCATCACAGAACACGGAGCATTTTTAGCTCAAAGAAATCCTCACTGCTGTGATTCAGCTGTCAGAAAGATACATGGCAGCTCTGGCAATATGCTCAAAATTAATAACATTCATTAAAAGGGCCTTTTTTTCTAGATCCATAAACTGCATATTAAATTATGTCAAATGTATATTCATATTAAAATAACCACATTTTTAGCTGCAGTTTATGCTCTACCTCAGAGTTCAGAGTTTGCCCACTTATAAAAAAACAAAACAAACTGTCAAAGCAGCCTGTGAAAAGGCCACAGATGCTTTTATATTCATATATTTTACATTCCCTCTGATCCACAGCAAAGGCTGAGTATTATGACACTCTGTTATGGATGATGCAGCAATTCATCACTGCCTATGACCACAGCGCGAGTGGGTGAACTTCAACAGCAGGGCTGCTTCATTCCTCTGTGACCGGCTGTAGCTGTGATCGTGACTGCAGGATGACTGAGCTTTGGTGTAACACCCGCATCAAATAGTTGGTGGTACTCCAATTTTAGATAAATGCATGACAGACGCATTCATCTACACACCAAGCCACCACAGCTGCGCTCAGTTTGGGTGAAGCCACCATAGGTGATCACCAAGTGCAAGTTGGCTACTCCTCCTAGTTTAATCTATGACTTGCAGAGAAATGATAGGTCAGTTAACACAAGACGGCTCTTTCATACACTGACTTTTTTTGCAGAAATGGACCGAACTGGCTCACGTCGTGTCAAAGATGTCGATGGAAAACAGCAACTTCTGTTCCACACGGGTGGCTTTTAAACCTTTTGTTTTATACTGTTATAAAAATATTTTAAAGTTACCACAAAAATCCCACCGTGTGTTTTGATTATGTGTCTCATAACCAAAAACGCAAAGCGAATCATCCTTCAGCCACAGCAGCCCCCGGCTCTAGAACAGTCCAAGTCCAGGATATGATTTCAGCACACATCATTTGCTGGCCTTCATTGACATTTTCAGCTTTTTTTTTTTTTGCTCTTTAAGACTCACTGTTTTCCTCCTTCTAATTTGAAAGCTTTGCCAAGATTTTACAAATTTTTAGAGTTTCATTGTTAAACTTTTTTTTTTCAAAATTCAATTTATTGTTCTAGGCTACAAGCCTGTTTCGAGTGCAAACTAAAACAATAATTATTTACATTTAAATTAACAGTAACTATAACTAAAGTTTGCAGCAGAGCTGAGTTATACTGCAGCTGTACTGCCTCCTGAACACCTGCGGTGTATTTATTACACACCTGTCATCACAGGCTCAGGCTTAATGCTAGCTCATGTTAACAGGACCAGTGAAGAATAGTTACTGTGCAGTCATGAATACATAAATAGCATCATAGCCTGAGCATTAGACACATCCGCATCTTCAGCCAGCAGCTCTGCTGGCTGCAGGGCCTGTATACCGCTGCAGCTTGCCTTTTGAAAGCAGTAACGAGCAATAAATATGTCATGTTAGCTGTCACAACATTTCTCCCAGAGTTTCTCTCAACCTAATGGACCAAAGCGATTCCCGTGGATATGAGGGTATGCAAGTAAGTGTACAGTTAAAGACCTCTTAGGATTATAAATGTGGGGTGTGGACGTTTATAGAGGGATAACATGTATGTTTCAACCAAAACGCAATAATCAAAAACTGCAATCCTGGAACACACACTGATATCTTTGATGGGATTTAAAGGCTCAACTGCAACTGTCCTCGAACTCACACACCATCAACGACTCTGCGTACATCCATCACGTAGGAAGGAAAGGTATACGGAACTCCAGGAGGACGGTGCGACGAGCGACCGTGACCTGCCAGGTCCACCGCCACATATCGGCACTCTGAATGGAAACACAGGGAGAAGACAAACTAAAAATCGCTTTCAGCTTAATAAGGACATGAAGCTAGAAGAACACTCCTAATCAGTCAGCTACAATTGTAAAATCTGGGTAAAGTGCTGTGGTAATTATGTCATCATCAGATCCAGTCTTTTTGGATGGGATACAGCTGTTCCAGCAGCTGAGCGGCAGCACCTGTATGCACAAGCTGTACACTCAAATTATCCAAACGCCACACACCTGAGTGAGCTGAGCAGCAAAAACCACTGATTTCAAGAATTATTTCTCATTAGGTTCAACTTGTGGCATTGAGATTTCTACAGTGGGAGCAACTGGAGACGGTCAACGTGCAATGCCACGAAACACTTACCTTTTGGCAGGAGGGGAAGGAGCGTGTTGAATGTACCGCAGTTGTCGGCCCAGCCGTGCAGGCACAGCACAGGGCATCCATGGTCAGGACCCCAGACTTTACCTCGAATCTCCCCCCACGGGACTGCCACAGAGAGCTCTGAAACTGGACACAGCGCATTCTGGTTTAACAAGACTTGTGACATGTGTCTGGTTTAGATTGTGATCATGTGACCAACTATAAGAGGAAAAAAAATGAGCTGATCTGATTTGTTGATGTGAAAAAAATGATCATCGAAAAAAAAAACTTTTGCTGGTGGACATGTGGGTGAGAGTCTTGTCAGGCCTTAACTCACCTTTGTTTGGAGGCGGGGCTTAGCTTTATGGGCATAGCTTTAGTTTGACTAATTGCAGATACCCGTGTCTCACTTGCACAATTAACTGAACAGGAATAACAGCCCTGCTTTTTTTTGCCACAATCTGTTTTGCAGCAGTAATGCTGGTAATTGTAACTCAAGTTACATATGTCTGTATTTGTGTTAAACTGGAAATTATGACTGAAGTTGTCAAAAAAAAACAAAAAAAAAACTGTGCAAAGCTGGCAATACTTTAAATAAGGATGGAAACTTCAACACCCCACTGAATATCTAAAGCAGGAATGTCAAACTTCAGTTAAGTTGACAAGTGATTCAGTCTGCTCTAAAATCGCAATACAAATAAGTTAAACATCTATAAATTTAGTTATAAAATAGATAACGCTTAAGACTTGTCTCTAAACTAGAAACCTTTTTTTGGATCTTAAAGGGTACTTTTAAAACGCCTTGTCCAAGCCCCAACTTTAACTTTGCATACAGTGTCATAACTTTGTAGTAATGCTGGCCTCGCCTCACTAGGAGGAGCTGAGGATCTTACTGAAATTTAAGCTATTGAAGACTTCACAGCAGTTTTGCAGACTTGCAAAGCCAGCCAGTGGACCAGACTGGACCCTTCAGTGGGCTGGTGCTGGACCCCAGGCCTCATGTTTGACCCACATTATTCCTACAGTTATCAAAACTTTAAAAACAAAACAAAACAAAAACAAATTTGAAGTCTGCGAATGACATTGTCGCTCATGTCGGCGTTGTGAGAAGGCGAATGTGATTTAACTGTGGACGAAGTCGCTACTTTGCGAACACACTCCTCCCCCTCCCCCCACTTAGGACTGCTTTAAAACGAGCGCGAGCCTCGCCGGTTACCTGCTTGTTTCATCGAGCTGGATGTCACGTGTCTGACGCCTTTCAAAACCTGCATTATCTTGCCGCCAGAAAACGCTGTAAATAAAACCTGACAACTTTTTTTTTTCGTAAACGGCTTCAATCTACATCGGCCTCTTTGACACTCACTGCCGTCTTCCGGGTATTGGACAGCACGTGAAATTATATTGGCTAGACACATATTGAAGCTATAGTTAGACCAATCGCAGTCTGGAGGAGGAGGGACTTGCCTTTTGTCCCCCAATGTGATGTGAAAGAGTCCAGCTGAGGGCCTCTGGTGGAATTTAGTCGGGTTTACCCACAACTGGATTTAAGATGTCGAATGCCCCCTTATTTATTCCCCAATTTCAATCAACATTAGCCTAGTAGTGACTCATAATATTGAATACCTTCATGTAATCTGCATATTCCTGTATTTTCTAACATTCTAATATAAGATCAGCATTTTCCAAGAGGAAATGTAAAAGTGAGACGGGTCTGCTCAGTCAATACACCAACTTTCAGCTGTGTAGGAGAGGTTAAAGAGGTGTTGTAGAACACTAAATGTAAAAATAGAAGTGATCTGAAAAGAATGGAAACTGATTTCCACTGGGAATGGAGGAGGGGAGGCCTGTCTTCACTCAGACTTCATCTGTCCCTCTTCAGCTTGCAGTGCTGCTGCTAAAGTCCACCTGTCTATTCAAATTTCCCTGAGCTCACTAATGTGCAGCAGCAAGTGCTTGGTAGGGCATTTGTCTGGTCTTGTCCCTCACTCTAAATGAGGCTGTATCTATATTGTGTTTCAGTGCCACACTAGTCTCGAGCACTTAAGTGTGCATTCATGCTGCAGCAGATGGTAGGCAAGTGTTCCATGCTGGAAAAATGCAGTACTTAACTTCAGCTGGATGCTTTTTTTTTCTTCTTAATGCTGCTTTCAACTAGACTTTAGAACTCACGAGAGAGGGTCTTCTAATATGTTTAGTGCAGTTGCAAACGCAAAAACTTCTCCCATGAAACTGATCAGATTTAATATTGTATATCTGACACTATACTAGTTTATAATTTTAACAAATGAAGATGGCAGCAGATTGCAACCTCCAGCTGGTCATTAACTGTATTTGACCTCAGATCAGATGTGTCACCTGAGTCCAAATTATGTTCAAATGCATCCAAGCTGGACTGTGCAGCATGTGTGTACACCCTTTCCGTTTGCTTGAGGCAAGATGACTCCACTGAGAACATCAACACGGTGCACTTTAGTAGTTATGGGCGGGCGGGGGGGGGGCAAGCATGTGGGGACTGAGAGAGATGCAGTTTCCCTGCAAAACCTAAAACATTTACAAAGTTTGACTACTGTCCTGAAGACATCAGAATTAAACATTGGTACATAGTAACTACATGACTGTTACTGGCAGTAGCATTCAAAATGCTGAGTAGGACTCTAGTTAATATGAGCTATAATGGAAATGTTGTACCTGACTTTGTTACCAATGTGTGCATATCTGCATCACTGCAGTACCTTAGCCTGGGCATTTCAGTTTACATTTTTCTTACTGGTTGCATTTGAATAAACCAGCATAATTCTGCCATGCATCTACCTGTGCAATGGCGTAGTAATAAATTAAAGCATGTGGGCAGTGGAGGGGCTCGGCTTTCAGGTTAGAGGGAATACCAAACAATCGGTCCTCAGTAACGGAATCTGATACATTTCAAATCGGCTGAGACTGGAATCAAAAGAAACAGAGGTTTCATTGTTCACTGTGTTCCCTTTTGAAAACTGAATAGGCAGAACCAAACTTCCTGAGAAAATGTGATTCGGCAACACGAACTGACCAAAAACTTGAACCAGCTATACAATAAATAAAGCGGCTCTAAAGTTTCTATTGGTCACAAGAGGGGTTTTCCTGGCAACTAGAGGAGTCATGAGTGTGTTTGTACATTAATTTCTTACGTACATGGTAAATGATCTGAGGAAATTCAGATTTTAATACAAAACATTACAGCAGGTTTATACTAAACAACTAAGGTGCTGGTGTCTTACGCAACCTTGACTTGTTGGGTTGGTGTGCATTCCTCTGGGTTGGTGGGTGTCATTCTGCCCGTATATTCTCCTGGTGGAATTTCAATTGGACTTCTTTTTTCTTTCTTTTTTTTAAAAACATGTGGTTACGGGTATCATCTGGATTTTTATTGCATCCTCTTTAACTTGAATCCCTGATTACATTAACAGTGCATCAGATCTTGCATGCAGTCATGATGACAAGTAAATCTTGGATGTAAAGATGCCTGTATTTGCACCAACACAGATGGTAATCTGATCTTAACTGTGTTGAAGTGTTGCTATTTCAGTGTGAAATTATGAATCATTTAGCAATTTAAAAACATGGTATGGTGCACAGCTGTTCTTGCATATAAAATTATGCAAAGTACTGGGAAAATGGTCAGGATTCTGAGACTTCTTCCTCCATTAGTTTTCTAGATTAATCATAAGCAAAGTGTCTGTCCCCCACCCCACCCCTGACCCCTGAAACTCAGGTGGTAGTTTTCAAGTAAACTCATGTTTGCATGTAGAAGTGTCCTTAAGTGTAGCATGGAAGAAAAGGGCACAGACTACTGTAAACTGACAGGAGTGCTGTTAACAGATCCTGCGTGGGTTTACTGCAGGGTTATTCTATTAAACTAAAATCAAAACTGAAACAATTCTGGCCTTTTAATCCTCTTGGAAGGAATTTGATAACACTTGTCACAATTGACACAGGCAGACCCACTATCTGAATCTAAAGTCAAAGTTAGGAAATAAATCTAGAAAAGTTTGACCAAAGCAGGAAAAGATCCTGAAGTATGGCATGTGTTCTGCTTTCACATTATACCCATTGTGAAGCTTATAATCAATGAAACATTGATGCAATCAGTTTGAATTGCTCCAGTGGAGCAGAATCACTGTATCTCTGCAGGTTTTACTGCAGAACTTTTTAAGTAGCTAATGACAGTCAAACTGATAAGTGAAAGTATTGGATAAGGTGTTAGTGCAGGGATTGCTGTGAAATCTGCCTGCTGTGAAATACAAAATGATTGCTTTAAAATGCTAGATGTGCAAGTGTTACTGTTCCAACCTGCACATCTAGTATTTTAAAGCAATCATTTTGTATTTCTGATTTTTAGTGTGTTTTTTTCCCCCTCACCCTGGTAAATGATCTACTTTTAATCGTGAGACTACCTGGGCCACTTGATGGCTCGGCCACAAAACACAACAAAGAGGCCCCAAGTGGCTAAGTCACCTGGAATAAAGTTTCCAGGTAGACGTTGGAGGCATTGGGAACATTTGGGAGACGTGCAGTGAGAGGCAGGCTGACCAGAGAGCTGGAGGGGGGGAAAAAACAAAAACTTGGTGACAGGACAGAGGGAGGGAGTATAAAAGGTCAGCTCTGGGGGGGTTAGTCAGGACAAGAGGAATTTGGTGCAACTACACAGGATATATTTACAATCTTGCAGGTAAGGCAAAGGATTCTGGAATAATAGAGCTTAATTTTTAATAAAATATCATGACTTGGGATTTAAACTGTTCAGGGAAAATTTATCTTAAACTTTTAATTTTTATATATATTTTTCAGGATACTTGGGAATCTGTTTGACTTTTTGTTAAAAAGGGGGAAATGTAAAATGCCAACACCGCTAAATTAAAAGTTATCTTAATAAACTAGGGTAAGCAGAACAAAGGAAATGCATGACTGATTAGTGCACTGTGGGATGAGTCTGTAAAAACTTCACTGTTTACATGTCTTGCAGCGTTCTCATGACCTCGAATGCATTAAAACCAAAAGTGAATCTGATTTCACTTCAAATAAATTATTTAAAGCTACACTGAGGTTACCAGTCAGACTCCCTCAGTTCAGCTGAGGTAGTATCCATCTTTCATGAGTTGCCCTTGACTGAAATTGTTGTTGGCTCTCAGCCATTAAATCAAACAGCAGTGCAGGATAACTGTATCTGTAACTGACAAGCTTCATGTAATCTGCCTTTTTTTTTTTTCCTCCTCCCTGTCTCCTCAGATCATGGGTGACTTTGACGCAGTTCTGAAGCACTGGGGACCAGTGGAAGCAGACTACACTGGCTATGGGAGCCTGGTTTTGACCCGGTCAGTGACTCTGGAAAGAGGGGGAAAAAAAAAAAAAAGATTACTTAGAGCTGTGGCCAGGAGTTTAAAAATTCATCTCCTCCAGTACAGTTTAAGAATAGAATTCATGTGTTATTTATGCCACCACCTGTCTAATTGCACACTTGGCAACCACTGTCACATCACTAACTTTTATGATGCCTACACTTGTGTTTTAAACAAACACGGAGGTATTAAATCTCTTGGTCTTAAGGTCATGGTTAATGTTTGACTCGGTTATATTCAGTTGCTTCAGATTTTCTGCCACCCACCCCCTTCTAATTTGTGTTAATGGACAAGAGGAAAAACAGCATTAACTGATCTCATTTAATTTCCAAACTTCCGCCAGTGCCAACAAAAACATGAGCATACTGTGGATCATAATGGTGGCACTGGAGCCGTTCTACTGAACGAGATGGGATGGGCGTGCCTTATTAAAGTGGTCCCACATGTTTCTATCAGTCTTATCACAGCCTGGAATAAACACTGTGCATAAGAGTGATATATTCAAAGTATGAAATTATGGCATCTACACTCCCCACCCTAAATGGCAAAAAATGCAAACCATGATGTCAGTGTGGTGTGACCCTGGTGCTCTGTCATTTCCTCTTCAGTTTATTCACAGAGCACCCGGAGACCCAGAAGCTGTTCCCCAAGTTTGTAGGCATCCCTCAGGGTGAGCTGGCCGGTAACTCAGCTGTTGCTGACCATGGAGCCACTGTGCTAAAGAAACTGGGCGACCTGCTGAAGGCCAAAGGCAGCCATGCTGCCATTCTCAAACCTCTGGCCAACAGCCATGCGACAAAGCACAAGATCCCCATTAACAACTTCAAGGTGAGCTTGATGTGCAAGAGGGCAAAGTTTACTGTAGCTCACGTCACCTCATGCTTGCCTTTAAATTGAACTTGACTGAAGTAAATGAATTTTTCTCCTTTCAGCTGATCTCCGAGGTCATGGTTAAAGTCTTTGCAGAGAAGGCTGGACTCGACGCTGCTGGACAACAGGGCCTGAGGAACGTGATGAGCAAGGTCATCGCTGACCTTGAGGTCAGCTACAAAGAGCTGGGCTTCACAGGCTGAGACTGACTTACTGCACTTCCATACAGAGCTGAAGACATGACAAATATCCACATACAAGTGATTTATAGGAAAATTAAAATCCGCAGTAATCTGTATGTTACACTTTCTGGAATCAGTTTCATTCAGAGTTGCTTGTTTTACTGTACTCAACTGCTTTACTTCTAGTGTCACTCAGAAATTAACAGCTTTGTGTTTCAGCTAAGTGAAATTCTTGATCTGTATTCTTGAACTTGGAAACGCATTATGCTGAAATCACTTGTAACAATAAAACTCTCTGCACTACTTTGTCCATTTTGGTTCTGTTTATTTCCTCACGGCATTGTACACATTTGAATATGCATTGTCCTGACAGGTTGTAGTTAACCTTGATTGTGGCTGGTCAGTCTTGATCAATTTGAAAAGGGTGCAAGGATATCTCCATGAGACTGATCTGAAAGTCAACTGAGGACATTTGTCAGACTGTCTCGATAAGCATCAAGTAAAGAACGAAACCCTTAGTGTTGGCATGCACGCCCGTGGTCTTGAAAAGAGACACCCCCCCTGCAAAAAACCCCCAAAACAAAACAAAAAACCCCCAACTCGCTCAATATTGTTGGACCCTCACGCAGGGTATTATCTTTCAGACTCACTTTCCACTCTTGGTCACATGATCCCTGTGAACAGGATGAGACAAAGACTTTAGTAGTCCCTCACACAGGGAGCTATTAGGACCTATCACCTGATCTGTGGACGTGACAAGCTGCAGAGGCCCTCACATAAGCAGCTTTGGGACCTCCATTACTGCAACTTCCTGTGAAGCTGTTTTCAAGTGATAATACTCTTCCCTTTCTCTCCGTCCCTGTGTCCAATGTTATCCTTGCTGCTCGGGTGGGGGGGGGGGAATCCTCAGCTCTTCTCACTCTCTACA
Source organism: Tylochromis polylepis (assembly GCA_015107715.1). NCBI lineage: Eukaryota > Metazoa > Chordata > Actinopteri > Cichliformes > Cichlidae > Tylochromis > Tylochromis polylepis. Next base: position 24,974 of record VVHJ01030770.1, read on the forward strand.
AATTTGGAGCCACCTGTTTCTTGGTTGTGTCCATTGTTTCTAGTGGACAAAATACAGAACAGTTGAAAGCATAGAGTTTTCCAGAAGGAAAAAGCCAAAATCAAACAATGCTGTGAGTATTTCACAATCCGACAGGTAAATTCAAGCTCTGAACCAGGGGCCACCTCTGGAAGACATACCGTCTGGTTTTCAAGACACTGCAGAGGTTTCGAGGACAGCCTGATAATCAGATTAAAGTGTTGTTGCCATAGAAACTCATAATATACACCCACTAGTCACTTTATTAGGTATACTCAGCTGCTCATTATTGCAAATATCTAAACAGCCACTTGCAAGGCAGCAGCTCAGTGCATTTCGGCACAAAAACGTGGTCAGGACGACCTGCTGGAGTGCAACCTGAGCATCTGAGGTGATTTAAGAGACTTTGATCGTGGGGTGGTTTCATTTCAGAAACTGACGATCTACTAGGATTTACTCCCACACAATGGGTGTGCATTTTTCAGTGTTGCACGAATTGCAACCTAAAATGAGTCTGTGGCACTGAAGAGGTGTCCTTGGATGCCTTAAATAATTAAAGACTCGTCACTATTTGCACATTTTCCACATTTTGCCTGAATAAGAAGTGGAAATCACATCTTATGGTTGAGCCATCAACTGTTTCTGAGAATGAAAATGTGAAAAACAGCCGAGAGGGTCAAAGATAACAGCCTTTTCACTGACATATCTCAGTCCCACTGACTCCTTGTTGTCCTTCCCGTTCCCAACTTGATGCCAAAACAGTGTTTGGTTAACTTCCATGACGGATGATGATAACCTATTATTAGTGAGTGTGTTAGTGCACGCATGCAGACGTGACATCAGGCACAGTGCCTCTGGCCGCATGTATGTGGGGGACACCTCTGCTTCCCTGACTCCTCCCCCTCTAAGCAGCTGTTGACTGAACTGAGGTCAAACGCTTTTCAAATGCATATCCACGGGACAATAGTCTCAGGTTACTTATCCATTTAGTGGCACACAGGACAAGTGTTTTTTCACGTAATTTCACCAGCCTGGTTCTCAACTGGTACCAAAGATGGGAACGGGGCTGCTCCCTGCAGACAGTTCTTCTGTTATCGTCATTGTCACTGTTCCTTTTAAGACTTTTCTTTTTGATGGGTGGCTGTTTAGAAAACAAAAGAAAAAGTAAAAATTACACCTAACATTTAAACATGAAAGACTCAGAGAGTGCAAACCTCTGCCAATCATGCAGCTCACTCTCTGTGCAGTATTTATATTTACTTTTATGGAAATGGGATTGCATTTATTATGTAAACATTTTTATTGTTGTTTTTAAATGCACTTTATTTAGTGCAACAATAACAAGTGCAAAGTGCAGTCTTTTGTTATTTGCCCGTTGAAACCCATTTTTTATACTTGACATAATTTTGAGTGTAATTATTTTTTATTCTTTTTTATTTGTGTGGCTATAGAACATGCAGTCGTTTCATTTCATCAGGTGAAAATGGTTTTTGATGATCAGTTTATTTTGCTTTCCAAAGAACAAAAATTTAAAAAAAAATCTTAGTCAGAAACATTATAAATGTATTCAAACTGTTTCGTATTTAAACGCTTCTAACCTGTTACAATAACGTACGTAACAAAGTCATGATCAAATTAATCAGCTATACTCAAAAAGTGTCCCATGCCAACATATCAGTCTGAAAACCTGTTGTTATGTTAAATATATCTATATTATTATCACTTTGACCTTCAGATCAATCTGTTGACCTTGAAGGAGAGGTCAGAGGTCAAATGTGACATGATATTTTAAATCTGCGGACAATACACACCACACTTCTAAGATTCATAGCTTCTAAGTCCATTTTTTTTGGGTCACTTTTCGATCAATAAATCATTAAGCTGACCTTGAAGACCTCAGTGGGTGAAATTTGAACAGATTGTTAACATGACCCCACTCTACACCCCTACAAAGTTTCATCAGAATTCATTCAAAAATGTTCACGCTATCGTGTTTACAGACAGAATGACACGCACGCGCTACCAAAAACACAACGTCCTTGGTGAAGGTAACAAAAATCTATGCCACTAATCCTGCTGGGTTTTCTAACACAGGTTACTGAAAAGCAGATAGCATTAAAATACTTTCTGTATTATTTTTGGGGAGGGAATCGTTAAATTCTTGGTTTGAACCTCAAGAGGTGAAGTGGAGCCTTTCTGTTTGGAGTCCGGATGGGTTTTCTTCCACAGTTCAAAGACATGCATGTTAGGTGTGTCTCTGTGTTGGTCATGCAATACACTGGGTGCACCCTGGCGCTCACCCTGACACGTGGGATTGGTTCCAGTCCTCTGCAACCCCCAAAATGGATAAGCAGTAGAGAAAATAGATACACTCCCAGGCTTTTGCATACTTATGTCAGGTAATGTAATCATGTCATGTGAAAAACTGGCTGAATTTATAAATATCCTTTTTCCAAAAGTGTGACCAAAATAAACAGACAGGTATGTTGATTATTTTAATGTCGCATGGATCAGTAGATCCCCCTTTTTCTTGCATTAACACAAAGTTTTCCATTAAAATGGGTCACACAGGTGATTCAAATAGCTATAAAAACACATGAAGGATACAGCGCTTCTGCTAATTTTACACACTGTGCAATACCAAAATGTTCTGCAGGTTTAAATGAACCCGTGAAGCAACATGATATTCAGCTGCAGCCACGGGGATGGACGTTAGTTGAATTATGTAAGTCCCTGCACTTTCACACACGTGTTTACGATGTGACAGATCAGGCAGCTGCTCAGGCTGAAGATGGGTGGGCTGCACTGAATCATCAAACTTCATTTCTGATGTCTCACCCTGTCTGCTGCGACAACATTAACCACAGGGACAAGCCGGCCACAGGCTGTACAAGCCTACAAGGGATTGAGAAGTAGTCCATGTAGCCACGCCTGTACCGTTTGCAAATGGTTAATACATTTAAAAAAAAATAAAAAATTTAGTCATCAGCCATCTGTTAAATCTGTAATAATGATTTTCTTACACTGGTCTAAAAAAATATTTTTGTTTGCTGCTGTGAACTTCAGACAAACTCATTATCAGTTGTTTTTTTTTAACATTGATTTCAGATATGAACAATACCAACACAATGTCTGGAATTTTAACGATTTCTCACCTAAATTGTTTTAATGTGCCTATCCTGAAGATGAACCTGAAGATGAACCAGAAGATGATACCCGAGACGCATTAAAGCATATTTCTGTCTGTTCAGCTCAAAGTAAAACAAGGTCAGCGTGCTCAAAAACGTTCAAGCCACTTGTTTTTGCGTTTGTACTGCACATCCGTCTCTCTACATAAGAACCAACAGTAGTCACTCATCATGCTCGTATTCAATTTTTCAATGATGTCGGTTTTCCATCACTTTTATATCTTGATGAAATCTCGTCCCTGACATCAAGCAGATTTGGTGGGTATAAAAAGTCAAGATGAGAATGTAAAAAGCACATTTTCAGTGACATTCAGCACTCATTAGCTGATATGCTTTCAGCATGTTATCCACAAGCTCAGCATAATTCTCTGCTCATGAATGCTTCCCCTGCTGCTGACTCAGTTGGCTTCAGTTTCCTTTTGAACTAATCGTCAAGTATCAGTTCACAAATTTAAGGACCAACAAAAACACTTTCCTTAATTATGGCTTCACTTTTATGGAGGATGGAGGCTTCTGGCACAACTTCACCTACTTCCAAGGTGCAAGGAGAGGAACAAGGGTCTAAAGAGGTAAAAAGCCCAGCTACACTCGTATAAACAACAGCTGTAATAGCTGTAACTGACCACTTTAAGGATCATCCCTTTTCTGGAGAATAAACCTTTGGAACATGGGATGAGACTAAAATGGTTTTCAGATTTGGTGTCAGCAAGTGAAATTTCTTAAAGGACAGGTGAAATAATTCCAATTGCCAAAATACTTGTTGACCAGTGTTATTTGTTTATATAGGAAACATGTTCAATTGATAGCAACCATCCCCACTCGAGCAGAGACTTGAGACCTCGTCATGGTAGGAAAAGCAATAACATAAACAACAACTGGTTACCATGATGGTGAGGGAGCTCCAGGACTTTGGCTCACTGGTATGGTCTACTGGGACAATAAAACAAATGGCAATGAGATTAACGTGTTCTTATAAACACATGAGCATGTGTCCTAAGTGATCAAACACAAGAGAACACATCAGTTAATTTGCATTAACACGAGATCTTGACTGATCGTCACAGATTGGATCTCACTTCCACTCTCCACATGCTAACAGACACAAACAGTTAATTCTTGGACAATGACAATATTTTTGTCGTTTTGCCTCTCATCGCCATCATAATGGATTTTAAACTGAAACCAGTCAATATGCGATTGAAGTGCAGACTTTCAACTTTAATTTGAGGCATTTAACAAAACAGTTACATTAACAGTTTAGGAATTAAGGCCATTTTTATACACGGTCCCTCAGCTTCAGAAGCTCAAAAGTAACTGAAAAAACATGATTTTAAATATGAGCATTTTTTTTTTTAAAACAAATGACCCCTAAAGGGAGTAGCTGAAAGAAGGATTAAAATCTGTTTGTTTTTTTTCATTCCAGTAAGTGAAAAGCATGCTCTATTGGGTTGGGATCAGGTGACTGACTTGGCCATTGAAAAATATCCCATTTCTTTGCCTTGAGAAATTCTTGAAATTCTTCATCCTGCTACTTCTATCTTGTATTTCATGCTGTTTTTGCTGGTGTATTTCAATAAACACCAGCGACCCAGTTCCACTGGTAGTCATACACGCCACTTACTTTTGAGCCTTCGTAAACGGGGCGCTATGTGTAAAAATGGAAGTCTGCACTTCAATCACATCCTAATTATTTGATTTAAAATCCATTGCATAGTGTTTAGAGGCAAAATTAACAAAAAGTGTCACTGTCCAAAAATCCTTATGGACCTAACTGTATATGAGGGACCTGTGGCTCAGGAGGTACCTGAGCTACCTCAGCCTCAGGAGGTAGCATGGGTTGTCTACCAATCAGAAGGTCAGTGGTGCAATCCTTGCACACTCCAACCTCCATCTTGAAGTGTTCGTGCTCAAGATACAGAACCCCAAGTTGCCCCTGATGGATGTGTGTAAGTGTGTGCACTTACACAAACAAAGGGCTTAGATACAGAAAGAGTCAACCAGTGGACTAGGCTTGACCTTCTGTGTAGAAACAGAACAGAAAGTAGAGTTACTGTAAGCCAAACCAAAAACAAATTCTTTAAAATAAACAGCTAAAGTCAAGTACAACACATCAGTACATAAATGAAAAGGTTAGCAGTTCACTGCCGCCATCTCATGACCTTCTGCACATTTTAGGCACCAACATTTGTCTCAATAAGCAAAAAGAAAAAAGGATTTATTTTTCTTTCTGTATACGAGAACGTAAAGAGCTGTGAGAGTCAAAGATATCAGTGTTGTTGCTGACATTCTCCAGCCCTACTGACCCCTCGCTGTCCTTCCAGTTCCTGGCCTGACACCATTACACTGTTTGCCTAACCTGCGTGATAGATAATTGCTGTGATGATAACCTAACTATTAATAGTGTATGTGTGCGCTGGTGCACACATGCCGATGTGATATCAGGCACAGCGCTATTGGACGCACTCTGTGAAGGACACTCCTCTCTCCTTGATTCCTACCCCCTTTGAAGTCTGAGCAGCTGTTGACTGGGGCTGAGGTCAAACAGTTGCTGCTCATTTAGTAACAAGCTGAACAAACTTCATTTTGAGGCATTCTATATTGTCTTAAGTAAAGTGATATTTGATACGTTTTATAAATTAAACCTTTATTTTAGGCAGCTTGGTTCTGGTAATGGAGATTCAGGCTGGGCCGTAGAATTGAAATCATCATTCTGCTTTTATAATTTAGCATTATTGCCACTTTTATTTATATATGGAAGTCTTTTATTTCCAAAATAGCCACCCCTCATTTTTTCTTCCAAGGAGTCAGACTTTCTTGTATCTTTCAGTTCAGTGATTGGCTGCTTACACCCGTTTTCAGTCGACTATCAATTAGAAAGTCCTACGTTGCTTCGTTCTTGAGTTATCGCATTCACAATCTTGGGTGTCCATGTTGCCTGCCTGCCTGGCAGGGTGCCGACAATATCTCAGCAGGATTTTACAGCTGAGGGGTAAAAACATTTGAGGAAACTGAAAATTTGTGACAATAGGTCTTAAGGAGTGATCATCAAAATGTGACATTTTTGGTTCAAATCACAGTGAGTGTATGGAGTAGGTATGGAGGCTCTGACATAGTTTGGAGCTGCAATTCAGCCGGTGGTGCTGGAGTCTTGGGAATTATGAACGCATAACAGTACAAAAGTATCATCAGGTTTTGATCCACCATACAAAACCATCTGGAAACTGTCTTATTGGAAAACATTACAACACCATCAGTCATGGACTGGCCTCCCCAGAGTCTGAACCGCGACATTACTGAAGCAGTATGGGATTTTCTTGATAGAGGACAGAACAAAAGGCAGCCAACATCTAAAGAAGAGCTTCAAATGTCCCTCAATAAACATAGAGAACTATTCCTGACAGCTCAATAAAGAAATGTCTTGCTGCATGCTCAATCATCCAGGAAAGGAAATCCCAAAAAGTTGATTCTGTTCATCTGGCCGTAACGTGCAGAAGAAGTCACTTGGATGAGTGATGAAATGTTTCTCCCACTGAAAACGCTATATCCAGATGAACAGAATCAACTTTTTGTTAATTAAAGAAATGACAAGAAAGCTTGCCTAAGAGAGCTCGGCCTGTGTTGGAGAATAAAGGTGGTCATACCAAATACTGACTTTAAAACTGGTTAGAATGACATAAACTCTGACTTTGACTTATATACTGTATTTACACCCATTTTCCATTTTTAACAGCAAAATATGAAGAAATGAGAGGTGGCTTTTACTTGATTTAAAGCTATTGGACTGCCATGTTTTATTCATTATTTATTTTTAGTTGGATTTATTTGTGCAAACACTGGCAGGATTCAAACTTTGCCTCCAGTTCACAACCGTTCTGTTTTTTGAGAACCTAATTAAAAACATGGTATTAATGTAATAAAAATCCAAACAATTATATAAAACCCACTGCAGTGTATTTACATGGTAAAGATGTTTAATTATGTTCAATCCTTTAACACCTATTGCTTCATATTCAGTCATGAACCAAAAAAAGAAAAAGTTTTCCCAGGATCTTGTACCCTGTGAAAAACTAAGTACAATCTTGCTGCTTCCATTGGAATCAGGGGGAATTAGCAGCCAAACAAGTGCACTTGATTAATTGATCATCAGCAAGTGCAAAAGCAGAAGTTCTGGCACTTTGTTGGTTTGGACTTTTCAGCTGTGTGTTAACACAATGCAACAATCTTCCCAGGAGTGGACAACCCAGCAAATTCAACCCAAGGTCAGAAAAAAACCACAACAAACAAACACCCATCTACATCTCAGACTCTAACATTTAACATGGTAACTGAGGTCTGTAAAGTACAATTAGAATAAGAGTGAACAAACATGGTTTGCAGCACAGCTTAGGTTTGCATAGTTGCATCTGAACAAACCACAAGACTTCTGGAGCAACGTTCTTTGGACAGGTGACACCAAAGTGGAGACGTTTGGCCATAATGCACAACACCAAACACAGCAAATCAGCACAGTGGTGGAGGGGTGATGATTTGGACATCTTTTGCAGGACCCTGGAATCTTGCAGTCATTGAGTCGACTATGAACTTCTTTGAATATCAAGTCGAGTCAAATGTGATGCCATCTGTCTGACAGGTAAAGCTTGGCTGGAAGTGGGTCGTGGACAGCAGAAAATTTACAACAGAATATCTGGAAAAGAATCAAGCTGTTGCAATGGCCCAGTCAAAGTCCAGAAGTCAACCCAAAATGACATGCCGTTGCAGGACTTTAAGAGAGCTGCTGTAAACAAACTTCAATGAACTGTCACAACGTTGTAAAGACCAATGGGCTGAAAGTCCTCCACAGCGATGTGATAGGTTGATAAAGTCATACCAAAAGCAATTAGTTACTGCTGCCAAAGGTGGTTCTACAATATTGAATTGTAGGGCGTACTTGGGGTGTTTTTCACAGGACTGTACATGTAAAACATACTGTAATGGATCATAATTATATACACCTAGCAACATTTATTAGAAAAAGAAGACGTGTAACTGTCAACATTAACAACTTCTACAAATAAATATAAACATGATAAAGTAGAAGAAGTTATCACTTTAAAGGAATCAGTCAGAGGGCCTAATCGAAGCTCGGCTGATCGACGTCCAGGGGAAGAGTGCACCGAGTCAGGTTAGACACGTAGAGAGCAGTGGCAATGGGAACGAGGCCAGCGGCCACCTTCAGGATAGTCAGCAGCCTCTCTGTAGCACTGGCCACTCCATCTGGAGTCTGTAGGGAAGGAAAGATTACACAGGATGGCTTTTAAGGAAACACAAAAAGAAACAAAAATGACATTTGGTGTTTCATTGTCAACAAGAGTGCAGAACCCTCTAAATTACAGAGATGCTGAGCTACACAACACATGCACACAAACAGCTTTCCCTTCTGAGTTCAGTTTCAGGCTTTTCCCTCATGTGCCCTACTTTGCTACTTCAGCTATATGAATCAGTCAACAAAAAAGTTGCTTAGCCATCATACTGCTGAACAAAAAAAAAAAAAGACAAACGGCCAGATCAAAAGAACAAGCTGTTTCACAAGCCTGAAAACGATGACTACAGCAAGTATTGGATGTTTAATAAAGCCAAATAAGTCCTTATGCAAAGATAACAAAGCTGTAATTCTGTTCTGCATATATTTCAACAAGAAATGTGTTCAAGAAACACAACATGCAACAGTGTGCAAGGCAAAAGAGAACTGAGAACACATACTGACATGCAATCACATTAAAATGTGTGAAGGGCTAGATTTGGATTTTCCACACAACTTAAAACATCTTCAGCGTTTGTGACCCAGACTACTACAAACCTGATCCTCTGCAAACAACAGGGGACAGTGGAGTGACGCAGCCAGCTTCCTGACAGCATCCAGGCGCTCAGTGGGGGCGGAAACGTTACGAGCTACAAGAAAGAGAAGCATAAAAGGTCAGCTGGTCAGAGACACAAAAAAAAGGCTGAAACTACAACAATACGTGTTGTGGGTGGTGTTCAACAGTGAAGTAAAATGTAAACAGTGGTAGACAATTTCTCCTTGATTTCATCTCAGCTTATTTTTTTCCCTCCTTCCTGTGAATCAAGGGACTGGAGAAAAAACAAAACATAAAACAAAACAAGACAAAAAGTAAAACACTTAAAAGGATTTTAACTGCTGCCATACCATTAGTAACCATGAAGCAGACTTTTCCAAGGAAATATCCCGGGTCCAAATATTTCAGGGACGCCTCTGCTGACTGGAAACTACGACAAAATACAACAAAACAGAATGAACCACTGCTGCATTGTATCATGTTTGAACTTTTTTTTAACTTAAAATATCGTGAACAACGTATGTCAGAGGCATCAGGAGCTTGTTTCTGCATGATGACATCAAGTTTCCTGCCATGAAACTTCCAAGTCTGAGGTTTAGTGCTCAGCTCGGGTGAAGTTGATGCTTCAAGTAAGGCGGATTTTTAAGTATTGGGGTCTTGTACAAGAGTAAGTGGCACCAGAGCGAGTTGTTGATAGCCAGACTGGATCATTATGATCATCAACAATGAGTACTGACCGCAAGAATGAGATCAAACTGTGGAAAGGAGTTTCCTCCGAAGAGTGGCTAGGCTGTCCCTTAGAGAAAAAGAAGCCAGTTGAGGTGATTACGGCATCTGATTAGGATGCCCAAACCACCAAGGCACCTCCTATATAAGGCGTTTTGGGCATGTCCTACTGGAAGGATGCCCCAGTGCAGTCCCAGAACACGCCAGAAAAATAAAGTCTCTGGGCTGGTCTGGGAATGCCTGGGCTTTTCTGCTCAGACTGCTGCCCCTGCAACCCCTAACAGAGTAAAAGTCTGTGGATAAGTTTGGAAAGTCTGTTTTGGCAGCAAGATAAAAAGATTTTGATTTAATGACTGAATAGATTGGGGGGGGGGGAATTGTGTGGTTTAAAAATGACATCTCACTCTTGTAACACTTATGTAAGAACAACACAAAAACAGACAAAGCTGTTATATGAAGCAAAACCTGTGTGTTCAGGTGGCCAGGACAACAAATTGCATCTGGACATATATACAGTCGTGGCCAAAAGTTTTGAGAATCACATAAATATTGGAAATTGGAAAAGTTGCTGCTTAAGTTTTTATAATAGCAATTTGCATACACTCCAGAATGTTATGAAGAGTGATCAGATGAATTGCATAGTCCTTCTTTGCCATGAAAATTAACTTAACTGAAAATCCCCCAAAAACCTTTCCACTGCATTTCATTGCTGTCATTAAAGGACCTGCTGAGACCATTTCAGTAATCGTCTTGTTAACTCAGGTGAGAATGTTGACGAGCACAAGGCTGGAGATCATTATGTCAGGCTGATTGGGTTAGAATGGCAGACCTGACATGTTTAAAGGAGGGTGATGCTTGAAATCATTGTTCTTCCATTGTTAACCATGGTGACCTGCAAAGAAACGCGTGCAGCCATCATTGTGTTGCATAAAAATGGCTTCACAGGCAAGGATATTGTAGCTACTAAGATTGCACCTAAATCAACAATTTATAGGATCATCAAGAACGTCA
>VVHJ01030776.1:3694-14372 GCA_015107715.1 Tylochromis polylepis
TAGCTTTTCTTCAAAGAAGACGGAATGTAAAGTAAATAAGTAGATAAACGGCAGACGGAAATGACGCAGGTCGAATCGTCTTACGTTTCACGCATGCGCGGTACAGCAACGTAAGCGTTTTCGGAGCGTTTTTAGACGAAAACGCCGTTTTCAAATTTATCCGGCGTTTTCGTCTAAAAACGCTCCGCGTCCACACTATCGTTTTCAATCGTTTCCGAAAACGCTTACGTTGCTGTACCGCGCATGCGTGAAACGTAAGACGATTCGACCTGCGTCATTTCCGTCTGCCGTTTATTTACTTATTTACTTTACATTCCGTCTTCTTTGAAGAAAAGCTATCTGGAGCATGTACAAACTGATATTAATCTTTAATAGGGCCGTCAAAACTGAGAGCAAACAAAACAACTGCTGTACAATGCCGTCCGCCATCTAGTTGAATTGGACTGCATCACATGACTAAAATGCGTCATCGTTTCCGAAAGCCTCCGTTTCTGCAGTCCACACTGCGACGCGAAAACGGCGTTTTCCAAAATCTCCACTTTTGCCAGAGTTTTTAGAAAGAATCGTTTTCAGAGGCGACATCTCCGTTTGTGTGCAAACGAAAGGCACAAACGAAGGGGAAAGTGTACATTTTTAAGGGAAAACGTAGATGTGGAAACGGGGCCTTAATGTTTATCCTTGTACTCAGTCTTTAGTTACAGAGGGTGAACTGTGACAGCTCAAAACTCAAGAGTACAAAGTACTTTTGTCCAGGGGACCAGCCCACGGAGAAGCTGCTGAAACCACAAAGGTCCAGTAAGGTTCTTTATTTTCTGAGACTGAGGTGGGTTAATGCTGCTCTGTGGAATCCTGGAGTTTGTAGAGTTCTTACTGCTTTAATCCGTGTGAACGCTTCATAAACATGCAGGAGGAACTCTGCACTGTCTGCACCATTACAGCATTCATGTGTATTTATTCTGCACCACAGAATGTTGACAGACACGAAGACACGTCACCACAGATTGTAAAACCAGAATAACCTCCTGACACAGATTCTTAAGATCTGAAGTTTATGAGTTTATGAAGCAAACAGACTAAAGCTGCACAAATGACAAAACACGCTTATGAACTGATAAATAATGAGTCAGTTACAAAAGACGATTTTAAAAATGTTCAGTGCATTGTTACTTTGTAACATTCTGAATAAATGACAGTATGCACAGTTCACATCTAAATGAATAGTTAATGTTACATGCAGTGCTACATGTAACTTCCGGGCACGGTGGAGACTGTGGACATATTTATAGAAGCAGAGTGTTGAGTTGTTTGCGCGGTGAAACGACGGCTGCCCTGCATTTAACCCCAAGGTTAATGTCAGCATATGGAGTTTGATGGTTTTCATTTCTGACACCACGTTCGTGGTTGTGATCCACAGACAGGGAGAGAGCACACGTGTTTACTCATGTCTACAGATGTGTATGCTTTTGTCATTTCGTTGCAATAATCGTATTTTCGTATCAGAGCCAATCGTTTCTTTTTCATCTTTTTCCTTTCCCGCTCTTTCATCCTTCTGTCATCCTGCCTCTGTCGCTTTTCGAACTTTTTTGACTTCAAAGCAGTTTTTTAACAATTCAAAGCACCAGATAAATTCAAATAAGACACTAAAACCAAATCCCTCGTTCTAATTTTCTCTGAGCTGCTTAAGCACCAGGCTGGATTTACTGTAGCTTATCACGTATCATTTAAGGGACAATTTATTTATTATACTAACTTAATAATTTCACATTTTCCCATGAATGCAGTCTTTCTGAATACAGCGCTTCATGTACAAAGAAATGCTTTTATACCGGTCTGGATTCGTGCTGCAAAGACTGTGGAGAGTTAAATAGATTTTATGAAGCACAAAAGAACTTCTCAGCTATTCCGTGTTCACATTTCAGGGTGACTTGATGAATCTTTACTGAGCTAATGTAAAACCTAAGAGACCATTTCCATAATGGAGCAATCACCAGATCAACAGTGAGAGGAGTTTGTTGGGTTCAAAATGTGATTGGCTAATAACAGGTTAAGCCATCACAATTCAAATTGGTTTCATTTATTTACTGCCAGTTCACAAGAACAGCCACAAGGCTCTTTATATGTTAAGGTAATTACCCTACAGGCTTAGATGGAAAATCCCCCAAATCTCCTAATCCCTTGGTGACAACGGGGGGGAAGAACTCCCTTTTTACATGAAGAAACTTCCAACAGAACCAGGCTCTGGGAGGGGCAGCCATCTGCACCAACTGTGAGTGGAGAGGATACCACGGAAAGACCACAAACAGCAAACAGGACAAAATACAAACTACGAGACAGAAAGACACATTTGTAACCCTGCTCGATCATGTGAGCACGCTTCAGTTCGCTGTCTGCTGGGGCTTCAATAAATAGAGCTCGATACAGCTCAAGTACACAGATCGAGTCTGATGGCGCACCAAATCAAAGCAGTTTAATGGTAGGAAGTATGACAAGATCCCTGGAGACAGGAGCTGGTACTCACGGTGAAGCATATGACAGATGGAGGCCCAGCTGAGGCATCCAGGTAAGGTGGAGATATGGAGGAGGTGAGCTGCGTGAATGAGAGTCTGAAATGCAGAATAACAGAATGGCAGCGAGATTTAAAGCACGGGGAACAGAGAGGCTAACTGGCTCTCAGAAAACAGGCAACAAGATTATTGGATCAAAGTGATGACGACAGAACTGAGTTTGACAGCGTGGGAAAGAGGAAATGACGAAAAGAACGGAGCAGCAGCTCAAACACTCAGGAATGCAGGCAGATAGGAGAAAACAGATCAGATGACGGAGGTTGGACGGTCACGCTGTTCAGCCGGCACACTGGTCAGGATGTGGTTACAGGTGGCCTCTCCCAAAAGGAGCGAAACGTAACCTCTGAGTGGGTCTGAAACGGATCTGAAGCCATCGCTAAAGTCCTTTAAAACAATAGTCCTTTTTAATGGCCAACAGGGGGCGCCTGCTCCTTTGATCTTTGGCCTCAGTAAAAACTTGATCCTGATCAGTCCTGCTGGTCTCAGCCACGAGGCTTAATTCCTGCCGAACGTCCTTCATTTAGTGCGGTGTGACCCTATTTACAGTCAACGAGGATAAAGAGCGTAAACTTCACCTTGTGATTGACAAGGTGCTACCAAATGAGAGAGCGGCGTTCCTCTGTTCAGTCACATCCATCTTTCAGCTTAATTTTAATCACCTTTATTCAAGAGTCGAGCAGTTAAGTTCCTGTATCCACACTTTCAGACTTTAATTTGTGATGAAGCTCCATCCAGTTTTTGGTTCCTGAACAGCCATGAGTGAAGTGAAAGTTGAATTCATTCATCATTGTGATTGATTAAACCTCGGAGCAGGACAGCAGCCAACGGGCACTGAAGTCGGCCAGATAACGGCCTCTTTGTTCTGACATCACATTCAGCGTCTCCGTCGCCGATGCTCTCTCCTTTATCGAATGGAAATTGTAGGAGCACTTTTTTATTCTTTTCTTGAGAAGACCTTTAATGAACGCTGTCCAAACACTGGCGAAGTAAAGCTCATCCACTTTAAAGTGACGTTCAAATAAAAGATTGATGTGTGGACCCTTTCAGCAGAAGTTTAGGGACTGTTCAGCGAAAAGGAACGAGCAATTTTACATTTACATTGTAATCTGTACTGCTCAGTGTTCAGATTAACAAAACTGGAGAAATGCAGGTTTTAAATAACCGCAGAGATAACTACGGACCGGGTCGGCATGCTCGGGTTTGATTTTTGAGCTCTGACGGGAGAGCGTCTGGCTCACCTGACTTTTCTGTTGAATTAAAATTAAAAAAGACTCAGAGTGTTGTTCTCATGCTGTTACCTCGTGCGCTGGTGTCCTTCCACTCAAACACATGATATCCACGAAACCAGAAGCTATAACCTAAGACGCACATTTTAGGAAACCAGTTAACAGAGTACTGCAAGAAAAAAAAAGTCTCAGTCTGACTTACATCGGCTCATCGCTCCAAAGTCGCCGGGGTATATGTCTCTATCAGCCATTTAACCCTGGTGGTGTCAGTCACCGTAGCCACCTCCGTCACTGGTCGGCCAATCGTGACCTTTAAAAACTGATCCTTTGTGTTTAAATTTGGTTGAAACATGAAAGGTGAAAAGACTTTTCAAGCGTCACAAACACTTCAGTTCAACCCATTCTTACATATTCGTCACATTCCCGCCGAGCATTTCTCTGCTGGTCGTCTCTAAGACGTCGGAATCGTGGGTGGCTGTCAGAGCTGAAACCACATTAGAGTTGTTTCAAGATGAAAACTTTAAAATACTTAAACGCTGCGTGTCTTTTATAAATGTTCAGCCCTCGGCCACAGGTTGGTGGGGCACTGTCGTCGCCCCGCCGGGCGGCATGGAGACCCAACTTTGTGAATGCGATAACTCGAGAACACGGTGACATAGGCTCTTCACATTTATACCGTAGGTGCAGCTACTAAAAATCTTGAATGATTTTAAATCTCAGCGACCTTGACCTCAAGCTGAAGGTCACAGGTCAAGTTTTCCAAAAATCTTGTGAACATGACAACTCAAGAGAGATGTCACCTGATGATTTTCAAATGAATCCCACAAGTGCATCCACTGGGAGGCTGAGGGGTAGCACCGGGGGCCGACAGCGTTTTTATAATACTGACAGGGTGGCTGTAGCTCGGGAGGTGGAGCAGGCCATCAACTGATCTGAAGTTCGATCCCTAGCTCCCCCTAGTCTGCATGCCAAATATCCTTGGGCAAGTTATTAACCCCAACTTGCTCTCCGATGCATCCATCCATACGAATGTGTGTGAATGGCAGTTAGTAAGCACTTAAACACATAGAAGACAGTGCTTGTGTGAATGGGTGAATGTGGCATGTTGTATAGAGCGCTTTGAGTACTTTGGGAGAGCGCTATATAAGAATCGGTCCATTTAACATAATACGAACATTCTGGGTTTGAGTCTGAGGAGTTTGTAGGGTGTTGAAGAGGATATACTGATGTACACTTACTCTCCACATGCATCCTTATAAAGTGCACACAGCTCAGCAGGGTTTTTTATTTTCAGCTGCTGTGGCAGAAAACGTATACAAAAACATGCCCGGTCCAAAGCCAAGTTCAGCCATGGTCTGAGGCGGTGGTGAGTGTTATTGACTACAGTAAGTGCTAAAAGTGCACTTAGTGGTTCTGTTGTTGTGGTCCGAGAGGTCAGGAGCAGAAAGAGCTCCATCGAACCTGTTTTTGCTGAATGCAGTTAGCAGGGTAAAAACATCAGGAGGAGCCAGATTACAGGATGGGGTGGGGGTTTGATGCAGCAGCGACAGAAGGCGGTGGCCAGCAGTTTTCGTGTGACGCTGTCTTTGCTGCCAGCAGGTGTAAACAGTAAAGCCGTATTTATTATCTACGTCCGAGGCGCCGGCAGCTGTCAAACTGCTTCATTGTAGGTGGATTCAGATGGGAGCAGTGTGTGCTCGATGTGCCAGTGACATTCAGCTGTCACAGGCTGTAAGTGCACCACTGCGTAAAGTGAGAGATGGAGTGCTGCTGAAGTGCTGATACAGTCGTTTATGCAGAGGCTGTTGAGACACGGACTGAGGATACAACCACGAGGGGCTCCGGCACTGATGCTGCTGCGCCCGTTCTGACAGCCCGCGATCTGTTAGTGAGATGCACTACGCCACGCTAATGTGTCGCGCGGTACACTGGAACCATCATTGGAAATGTTTTCTGTAATGCACAAAAAATAAGAGGCTGGATTGGAGTCGTTTAAAGCAGCCCAGAGATTACAGAATATTAAATCGCTGTAAAGTTTTAAACACAGCTGTGGGTTTGAATATAACCAAAGGATGAAAGACAAAAAGAATTTCTCCCCCAAAATCTCTTCTTCTCTCAAGAGTTTGAAAACAGAGGCAGACAGTGTGTTTTTAAGAATAAACTGCATAGAGAATAACAGAGAATAATAATAATAATAAAAAGAGACTGTTATGAGGCAGCAGATGAAAATATAAGTGGCTTGAGACTGACGGAGAACCACTGTGGCAGCTCGGGGCAGCGATGACTTTAGAGGAAGAGGTAACCAGAAGGAGACTTGTTGCAGGGTACGGTGAGAGAGGATGTGGATGAAGATTTGCAAACAATAGAAACACAGACAGAGACAGAGGTCAGGCAAGGGGAAAGAAACAAAGACTGTGGAGATGTGGGTGCAGAGAGGGAAAGAGCTCAGGTACCAAGGAGGGAAGAAATCCAAGAGAGAAAGCAGAAAAGGGGGAATAACGGGAAAGGCAATACAGAAGAGGAAGAGGAAGCTGTGGGTCCAGAGGAGGACGACTAGAAAGTGAGATGGATGATGGAGATGTGCCAGAGAAGGGAGAAAACTTGAGGAGGAGGAACACGAGGCACAGATGCAAAAGGAGGGAGAGATCAGGCTGAGTGAAAAGTAGAACAGAGGAGAAGAGGAGGAGACGCGTCTGCGATACAAGTGTAACTAATGTGTGTGAAATCACCAGGCGGCCGCCAGCTACGGCTCAGCTGGAAGATCGGCTAATCTGACACGCTGGCTTTTATTAATTAATCAGTTACTGTATGCGATGGAGGGAGGGGGGGCTATGTGAGCAGAAGGGTAAAAAGAAAAAAGTGCTTCCCTGAGTGAGGGAGGAGCGAGCAGAAAGGTGGCGTGGGATGAGAAGAAGAACAAAAGTGTGTGTGTTGCTTTAATATTGTTGACTCCAGGCTGGAGACGCAGTTTTCAGTTCTAGCGAACGACTCCATGATGGTCAAAACTATGTACACGTGAGGCGGGGAGGGTGGTTTTTTTTAGCTCGGGAAACGAGGTCTTTGTCTTCAGCCGCTTTTCTTTGTTCCACCTGAAAACGTGAGGGTTTAATGTCAGGGAGAGGTCTGCTCAGCTTAGGTTTAGTGCAGGCGCTGCAATAACTCTGCTAATGGAAGGTTGGTGGTTCGATCCCCGGCTGCTCCAGCGTGTGTTGCATCCAGAGTACATGTCAGATAGAAAGACTGAGGCGTGTTGTACCAAGCGCTTCAAACAGCATGCAGGAAGAGTAGAAAAGCACCATTTACCACTCGTATTGTTTTAAATTTGCACCTTATTTCCTTTTTTATTTCAGTTTTTGTTGTTTCTTTGGTTTTGAGTCTGATTAAATGTTCTAAATGATTATATTCTTGATATCCTTTATTTTATAGTTATTAACTAACGTCTGCTTACTTAAGTCTGCCAGTGTAGTTGACATTATTTCATGCTTTTTGCAGCACATTGTGTTTCCACCTGTGAATGAAGTGTGCTATATAAAGAAACATAAAGCTCAGTTTTTGGTGGTACAGGCGGTATAAGTGCATTCTCTGTGCTTTAACACGATGAGCGTTTGGATTTCTGCCTCACTGAACTCTCAGTTCACTTTAATTCAGTACTGTAGAAACCTGACCAATGTAACTCCACACAATCAAGCAAGTTCCTCTGGCGACAAAGCAGGCCAACCTTTTATTGTCTCTCCCTCACTTTTACTTCTGTTAACAGTTTCATGTTTAAAGGCTTTGTACCATGAACATGCTGCTCTGTGTGTCCTTACATTTGCTTCAGTTATGGATGTCTGATGCTTGTCCAAACCCAGCAGCTGTGAATTAAACGCATGTGTGTGTCTGTTTTCTTGTGCAGGCCACACGAGACTGTGGTGCCTCTCGAAGACCCCATTGTCACTGAGGTCACGTCAACACTGCAAGAATGGGCCTTACTGTGGAAGCAGCTCTATGTGGTAAGCAGCGCGGAGCGTCCGTGTGTATCGTGTCGCTTTGTTGTCAGGAACAAAGGGAAGTGCGGCACCTCGAGTCCGCCACAGCCCGATATCTTTAGAAAGAATCGAGTTACTGCTTAATCTCAGCAAACATCATTATTATCACATTCATTCTGAAGCTGTCCCAGAATCCAAAAGGCACGGGGGGAAAAGTGCTGGAGTTGTTTTTGTTTTTATGAAGAATAACACAGGTCTGCAGCCGAAACACTGCACAGGATTTCTTGACTGTTTCTTATAGATTTTTACTGAAACTGGGAAAAATATTTTAAAAATTCCATCTCGTCAGGTTTTCTTGCAAAACTCATGTTTTTAGTGTAATTAAGCTTTTTAAACTGAAATCTGGCATCCTATACTCGAGTCAAAAAACCATATCCAGTAATGATTTCTTACATTAATTTAATATTTCTAAGAGTGAGACTCAAGAGAAATACAAATAGAAAATGTGAGGAATGGGGGGGGTACGGTATGAGGAGCTCAGATGATCATGTCCCAACAGGTTTATGTTGTTCATGGTGAAAGGTAAGGCCTCTCAGAACAATTATGCATAGTTAATTGTAATAAAATAATAATTTTTTTCATCACTGTTGTGCTTTTTATTGTAAACTCTTCGTGTTTTGCAAAAAAAAACTGTACATGATGGAGGGAGATGGAGATCATTTTTGGATTCAGCACCCTAAAAAACATCACATTTACCAAAAATATCCCATGCAGCTGAAAAATATATATTTTTTTGCAGACCCGTGTTATTCTTGGAGGCTAACTTAGCCTAAAGCGAACCTAGCCTAAGGTATGGGAAGGCACAGTGATGTCCAGCTCTTCCAGTATTATACAGAGAAACTCCCATTTCCTCCCTTTAGCAGCAGTTGGTGACAGTAGAGAGGAAAATCTCTGTTTTGAAGAAACAAATAGAATCGGACTCGAGTAGATGATCATCTTCCTCGACTGGCTCGGCTGAGTGGAGGGAGGAGAAAGAGAAGACCAACCAATCAGTGAACGGTGCGCAGCTGCAAATCCTAAAAACATCTGTTCCTCGTTTATTTGATTTTTTCCACACCTAGTACAGTTTTTCTTGCTTTGTGGGTTTATAACCAAGTACATAACTGAGAGACTCAGGTAAAAGTTTAAATAGGTTACTTTTACTTTAGCTGGTTTTGTAACGTGGGTTCCTCCTGGACTGGAGAAGTTCATACAATATCTCCAACCTAAATCACTTCTCAGCCAAA
This sequence comes from Tylochromis polylepis, assembly GCA_015107715.1. Lineage (NCBI taxonomy): Eukaryota > Metazoa > Chordata > Actinopteri > Cichliformes > Cichlidae > Tylochromis > Tylochromis polylepis. Next base: position 12,739 of record VVHJ01030776.1, read on the forward strand.
TTCTGTGTCTGTAAATCAGTGAAAGTGAAAATATTTTCTGACTGAATTCGGTGGACCAGCTGCTCTTTAGTTCTGTGAAAAAAGAAACTCCCGCTGCTAGGATCAATAGAAACAAATCAAATAAATAAAACTGAGAATAACACATAATAATTACTCTTTCTTATTTCACAGCTGTGTGAGAACAAAGAAATGAAGCGGCATTTGGATACAATCAGATGTCTGAATTGCACCAAAGCCCTCTGAATGGAAAAACTGACTTGTGTCCAGCCTCGGCCCGTGCTGCCCACAGAGTCGCGTATTTTTAAGATGCGATGTTCCTGAGATGTGCCTGGCTCTGAAAGCACAGTAAAGGCTTTCTGTACAAAAGTGTAAAGGCTGCAAGCAGTAACTCTGAGCTCGCTGTCACTCATATCTGTGTTGCTGTCAGCCAATCAGATTTTTCACTCAGTCCACCCTCTCTGTCCAGCCATCAGTTCGTACCCTTTTTTCTTACTTTTAGGCCATCTGTCTTCTTGCCACTTCCGTTGCTCTTCGCTGTCGCTTTTATGTGATTGGAAATCCATCTGTCCCTAAATGGATAGAGGGGAAAGTATTCCGTGCATTAGGCCTGGTTGTAATCTAAAACTGTCGCTGTGCTCCGTCTCCTGTCTCTGTTCTGGTGGTTATTTTCATCACTCATCTTCCTCATGTCCTGCCAGCCCCGTCGCTCTGTGCTTTTATTCGGATTTAACAGACTTTTGTCTTTGCTCCCTGCCAGAGTTGAAGAGATGAAAGACAAAATTGTCATTGTCGGGTTCTGCTTGACAGATTTTCTATTTCCATCCTGACAGATCTGACATTAGCGTGTGTTTTGTCACTGACAAAGTGAATGTCCTCTTAAAGCAGCTGAAAACCCAGCAACAAGGAATGCTCATGTGTTGTGGACGGATGAAGAGATATAGGAGCAGATTAGAAAGAATGACTGCCTTTCGTGGTTGCAACACTGTCTGCTTATAGATAAGCACACATGCAGATAAGCAATAATAAGCCAGTAAACAGCAAAGGATGTGCAGAGGAGATGGAGAGAGGGGTGAAGATTGAAGGATGCTGACATAGTGGAGACGCTGGTGCTGTGCATCAGTGCACTGCGGAGCAAGATAACAGCACAGAGATGACTCTCTGGTTTGTTAGAAGGGAAAGATTTTTGGTATGGTTTCATGTGATAACAATCCATTTTTCCATACTTAAAAAATTGCCATGATAACTTAAATTGAAATAACTATGATAATGTAAATGGCAAAACACTTGACTTACAGAAAAGAGTGCAGTCTGCACGCAGACAGCAGGCACAGCTGGGCCACAATCTGAGCTACTTTTGGTACCCTGGCCTCGGTTAGGGCACTGACTGTGGGCCATATGTAGCCCAAAAGTTACAATCTGGACTTTAGACGGGGTGTCATGGTTTGCTGTGTGGCAGGCAGGAGGAAGGACCCAAACGCAGGATTCGTACACACGGGGAGTAAACTTAAGTAGGCTGCTTTATTGCAGTGAAAACGCTTAATACAAAATTAACACTCACAGAAAACAAACAAAAACCTCAAATGAGAAACCTAAACTATACTGGAAACCAAACTAATCACTAGAATACCTGGAAA
>VVHJ01030802.1:4245-20660 GCA_015107715.1 Tylochromis polylepis
AATCTGTCAAAAATGGCTGGTGGAATGGAAGCAGTAGACATAGCTGTGGTGGCACTGTATTTCGTCCTGGTGCTAGCCATCGGGTTTTTTGCCATGTGGAAAGCCAATCGCAGCACTGTGAGCGGCTACTTCCTGGCTGGACGCTCAATGACATGGATTGTGATAGGTGCCTCGCTTTTTGTTAGCAACATTGGCAGTGAACATTTCATTGGCCTGGCTGGGTCAGGAGCAGCAAGTGGCTATGCTGTAGGAGCGTGGGAATTTAATGCACTTCTACTTCTGCAGTTGCTTGGCTGGGTGTTTGTCCCTGTGTATATCCACTCGGGAGTCTACACCATGCCGGAATACCTGTCAAAACGCTACGGTGGCAAACGACTGAAGGTTTACTTTGCTTTCTTGTCTGTGCTGCTTTACATTTTTACCAAACTGTCTGTGGACTTGTATGCTGGAGCCCTCTTTATTCAGGAGTCCCTTGGGTGGAATCTCTATTTGTCTATTGTTCTGCTTATCAGTATGACTGCTCTGCTCACTGTCACTGGTGGATTGGTGGCAGTCCTGTACACCGACGCCCTTCAGGCAGTGTTGATGATTAGTGGAGCCCTTACCTTAACCATCATGAGCCTGATCAAAGTTGGTGGGCTAGAGGGTGTCAGAACTAAGTACATGCAGGCAGTTCCTAATGTTACTGCCATACTAGCCACTGGAAACTACACATACTCGCCTTCATGTCGCATTGACCCGAAACCAAACTCACTGCGCATCCTTCGAGGTCCCCTGGATGAAGACATTCCTTGGCCAGGTTTTATTTTTGGCCAGACGCCTGCATCTATTTGGTACTGGTGTGCGGACCAGGTTATTGTCCAGAGAGTACTGGCAGCAAAAAACATTGCTCATGCAAAGGGCTCAACACTCATGGCTGGATTTCTCAAAATCCTGCCCATGTTTGTAATAGTCATTCCAGGAATGATATCCCGCATCTTGTTTGCAGATGAGATTGCCTGTATTGGGCCAGAGCACTGCATGGCTGTTTGTGGTTCCCAAGCTGGCTGCTCAAACATTGCCTACCCGCGTCTGGTCATGGCGGTGATGCCCGTGGGACTCAGGGGTCTTATGATGGCAGTCATGATAGCTGCCCTGATGAGTGACCTTGACTCAATCTTCAACAGCGCAAGCACCATCTTCACCTTGGACATATACCAGACCATTCGGACGAAGGCGTGCCAACGCGAACTGCTGATTGTGGGCCGCATGTTTGTTGTGCTCATGGTGGTCATCAGTATTGCCTGGGTCCCTGTCATTATTGAGATGCAAGGTGGACAGACATACCTCTACATCCAGGAAGTTGCTGGCTACCTCACTCCACCAATTGCTGCCCTTTTCCTTCTAGGTGTATTCTGGAAGCGATGTAATGAGAGAGGTGCATTCTGGGGAGGCATGACAGGTTTTACCCTAGGTACCATACGACTGATCCTGGCATTTATCTACCGCCAGCCTCGCTGTGACCAGCCTGATAATAGGCCTGCCTTCATTGTTCATGTTCACTACATGTATTTTGCTGCTGGGCTGTTCTGGATTTCAGGGTTGGTGGCAATTGTGGTCAGTCTCTGTACTTCTCCACCAGATAAGGAACAGGTTCGCACCACCACCGTCTGGGGGCTCTACAACATTGAAATGACTCCCGCCAAAAACAGAGAGGAAACGTACCGGCTGACTGAGAAGAACCACTGTAATGGTGACACAAGCCTGCGTAAAGAGCTGCCCCCAGACGTTAAAAAAGAGAGGTGCGTGGACGGGATGGATATCAAACTTCTAGTCCCTTCCACAGACCGTGATCCAGCAACGCCAAGTACAGAAACATCCCCTGCTACCTCCCCTGGAGCCCAGATTGGTAATGGAAAGATGGACACGATCAGAGCAGAGGAAGGCTGCCGCAGTGGTGCAGGGAAGAGCAGGTGCATGCGTTTGCTGGACTTGGTTTGTGGCTATAAGGAAGAATCGCAGAGCGCTCAGCAAAAAGGGGCAAAGGAGGACATGAGAGCCATCGCAGACATGCTGTACGAGCCACCTCGAGTCAAACTTCTCCTCAACCTGGGCTTGGTCTTCGTCTGCTCTGTGGGCATCTTCATGTTTGTTTATTTTTCACTGTAGTCAAACCCTGCACTGAAGTAACGGACTGAGTGGGGTGGGAGGTGTTTGGGGCTTTTAGAAAGAGTTGAATTTTATGAGATTTATTAAGCTCTGTCTGTAATATTTACAGTTGTATTTTGTAGCTCTCTAATAGGGATCTAAGCTAAGTGTAATCATTTTTTTTTTAAAATGATGAAAGCTTCTCCACATTTAAAAAGAACCCCCCCCCCCAAAAAAAACCCAACAAAAAAACTATGACTTCTCTATCACTTTGAATCTTATTTGACACTAGCGTGTCCATCTTGTACAGCGCTTATGGTTAATCCTGCATTCAAAATATCTACTGGGATTTTTAGAATTGTTGTACTCTAAGTGAATTCAATATTTGCCTTATTTGACATATGCACTTGTCTTTCTTTTTTTGTATTGTGAAAAATAAATGTATTCTGTGATTTTTAAGCTTTTAATTTTACTCTTGTTCTCAGTGACTGTAGGTTTAGTTGCTGGTGTAGCATACATATGTCGGATATTAACAAATATCCGTTTATTTTAAATTTTTTGTTTTTATTTGTTTGGTTGAGGGGCCATTCTGAACTTTGCATTGCTTCGCTGCTTGTATTGCATATTACCGTTATATTTATTGTGATTATTATATCTGTTTGATTTAGCATACTGAAGGTGTTGCATCTAAATTTAGTGAAACTTGCAGTTAATATTTAATGTTTTTAATATATACATCTTTTGCAGTACAGACAGAAAAGATGGAGGAGAAAGAAGCACAAGACTAATAATGTTGTTATTATCGCTACTATCATTTCCCCTCACGATGAATAACGTAATGGAAATGGTACATTTGAATTGGCTGTTTACTGTGTTGTCACTGATGACCTAATTCCAGGCATAACTGGAGCTGTCCTGCTATTTTTATTTTACTACATTTTCTAGTAGTGTGTTTTCTTTTTTATTTTCATTGTTATATATTTTATTTCTGTGACTGTATTGTGTTGAAAGTTCAAAACCAACATGTTGCTTTTTCTTATGCACTAATATTGTATCATAACAAAAAGTCACAAGTACCAACAGTCATGAGTTTATCAGTTTGTGTTTTATGCATATTTCATTTTGTGTTCTACATTACTGAAATGTATCTCTATTGCATTATGTCCACATTGTGTACAACATACTTCAGGGCTCACTGCATCACCTACAATGTACGTTTCTTCTATAGCAGGCTATCTGTTGCGTATCTACTGTGTGTCAATGTATTTCTAGTGCACTGCAGTACTGAAGTGTCATTTAATCTTGTTTGAAGTGCAGCATTTTATGAACCTCCTACCAAATGTGTCTTAGTGTGCAATGTTAAAATGACAAAACATCGACGAACACAGACTCTAAGTTTTTTATGTACTGAAACTTTGCGCAGTGAATACCACCTTTTTAAAAAAAAATAATTTTTTTTTAAGCCATTTTCAGAATTTTTTTTTCTGTGATGTAGACATTCTTAGTTAGCATTAGCAGATAATGCTAAACAGAAATGACATTTCAGACATTTGTTGATAAAGTAGCACTTTACTGGACGAGCTTACTCGTGACATTATTGAGAGTAATTCAGCCAGTGTGCTTGAAATTGTTGGCCTTCTGGATTGTGGTCATTATTCCCACAGCGTAACGTGTTCACGCATCAACACCTCATCCCCAGAATACAAAAATAAACAGAAAGTACTGTGTTTGTATGTATTTTTGACACCAATGTTGAATGACCTCAGTCCAAAACGTCAGTTTTATAATGTGACAGGCCAATCCTTATCAGTGTCAGGCGTGAATGATGCATAACATGGAGGATGGTTAAAAGACAATTGCTGTATGAGGATGGGGAAAGAGCTTTAAAACCCTTTCTTTCTTTCTTTCTTTCTTTCTTTCTTTCTTTCTTTCTTTCTTTCTTTCTTTCTTTCTAAGAGACTATACATTGTTATTTTTATGGATTTTATTTTTAGAGATTGAAAATAAAGTTTTCGTGGAGACAAAAGCCAAATGTGTTTTCGTTCTTCATAGTAAGAGAAATGAAATGAGAATGAAAGAGTAATGAAAACGCCATAAAGTCACTTTTGGACAATCACAGGCACGTTTCATTGCAGTGTAATTATCTGCTAGTTCTGAGATGCAAGAAGTCTTAGGCATCGGTTTAAAAAAAACAACAAAAAACTGCTAAATGGTTTTATTTCAGATTAGATTAATTGTGGACCCTGCTTTGCAATTCCTCTCTTGTGGTTCTGTTGGTACTGACTCTTATTACAACTTCTGAATAACTGCATTGTGTCCAAATGACATTTTGCAACTTGCTGTGATTGAGATGTTATTTTCAGAACTGCCGAAGAGATGAAATATTTCACGTTGGATTTTGATAGTAGCAAAATTTCCATCTCATGTGTGTGCAGTGTTTATATATGGGGCTTTTACTTATTGTTGACTAGGATTATATAAACCCTGGGAAGGCTCTAATAATCTCCTCAGGGCTAGACGAGGATTGGGTGATTCCAGGCCCACAAGATTCAACCAATCAAAAGGCCAGCATCAGTGGCTTACAAATCTCCACTACTTACCAGTTTAGCTCCATACATCCTTTTATCCTCTGGCGACCAAACCTCACACCTCTGTAATTTTCCACAATTAAGAGTGGATTAAAAGTTACCTTGTGAAAATAGACATTCATCATGCAAATTTGCTTGGCATGAAACACAGATGCCAACAGGCAAAATGCAGTATTGTACGGTTAGGTAATCTGTTGACTAATACGGTGAGTTTTTTAGAGTGACACAGTTATCAGTGCTATTAACTGCTTCTAGTCAGAGGGTGGTATTTAGTGGCCATGATCTGTATTTCAGTTTAGACAGTGACTCATATCAGCGATGTCCTGTGACTCCCCATAGCAACAAGTTAGAATGTAGCATGCACATTTCAAAGGCGGCTATGTGGGTAGCACATTGGAATAAAGGAAGAGAAACACCTACTTTCCCTGGCAGGTTTTTCTGAAGGTGCCTTGACCGAAGCATGTTAATTAATAACTTAGAATTGTCGCCTGAAACCCTGCCCGCAGATTCTCATTTGATTTTGGGAAAAGCATTGTTTTGTTAGAACTGTGTCACAATGTTGACCTCAGCAGGAAGACATGATTAATGTTTATGGATTATTCATACAAGCATGAGGACCATGAGTGCCTGAGCATGTATAGCAATGTCCTTTATTTGCCTCTTAGGAAAGGAAATCACTTAAACAATGCCAGAAAATGGTTTAATGACCTGATCAGACAATTCTTCCTCTATGGCTACTGGTGTAGCAGTTCATTTATTTTCAGCTGAAAGTAAAGTAACCAGGAACATTTACTGAAGTACTGCATGTAATGAGAAATCTGAAAAATGTTGCCTAAAGCTTTTTACTTTTAGGCAACTTGGCTTATTTGAGGTTACTTTAGTTTCCAGGTGTTTAAACTATTTTGTGGTTGTTGCCTTGGAGATGGACTTGACAAAACATGACATTTGTATACTTCGTTTTTCACAGGACTGCATTGTCTTGAGAAAAAATGAATATATGGCATGACTGAATAGCTTGTGGACCCACCTTTAAGAGCAATAACTTAAAGTACATTTTCTGTATGTGTTTGTCAGTCTCTAAAATTGTTGTGGAGGAATCGTGACCTACTCTTCTTTACGACATTGCTTCAGTTTTTTGAGGTTTGCCGGCATTCGTTTATGTAGAGGTCTTGCCATAGAATTTCAATTAGGTTAAAGTCTGGACTTTGTCTGGGCCTTTGCAACACCTTGATTCTTTTCAGCTCCGCTTGGGATCATTGTCCTGTTGCATGACTCAGTTTTGACGAGGTTTCAGCTCTCTGACAGACGGCCTCACATTTGACTGTAGAATATTTTGGCTTTCAGAGGAGTCACAGTCAGCTCAATGAGTGCAAGGTGTTTGTTTTACAGCCATAGGATCTTATGGCTGTAAAACAAACCCAAATCATCAGCCCTCCACCAGTGTGCTTCACTGCTGGCATGAGATGTTTGTGCTTATATGCTATGTTTGGTTTTTGCCACATGTGGCGCTGTGCATTATGTTTCCAACAGACATTGCTCTAGAAGCCATACTTGTGTTTTTTGTAATTCTTTTGTTGTGTTTATTGATATGTTTGTGTGTGTACATGGTGCATGTGATCTCTCTTGTTTTACCGTGTAACCCTTTGTTTCATGTGCAGCACTTTAAATGTGCTTTATAAATAAATTTGGATTGGAGCTTTTTCTAATTGTACTGTCATGAACTTTAATATTTAACATACTCTCTGAGCGCTTGCATTGTGTTAACATGCACCTGAATGCCAGGTGACCAGCAAACTGTCAAAACTTCTGCTGTCATAGAACTGTTCACATTCACTGATGATCACTTAATCAATTTATTTTATTTGCAGCACCTTGCTGCTATTTACCTGCTTAATTCCACTTGAAGCAGTAAGGGGGAACTTTTTCAAAGTACTGCACAGAGAACAACGAAAACTTTCTTTCTCACATGACCTTATATTTTTACCCTACTATACCATAACATATACTACACTCACCAGCTCCTTCATTAGATACACCTGTTCAACTCCATATTAACAGAAATATGAACCAGCCAGTCACAAGGCAGCAACTCAGTGCAGTTAGCCATGTAATAATGGTCAAGATAGCCTGCTAAAGTTCAAACTGAGCCTCAGAATGAGGAATAAATGTGATTTAGGTTACTTTGAACAAGGTTGCTGGTGCCAGATGGGCTTCTCTGCGTATTTCAGAAACTGCTGATCTGCCATTTTCTCTCACAATCATCTCTAGGGTTTAAAGAGAATGATCCAAAAAGAGAAAATATTCAGTAACCTAACCCTAACCCTATTTCAGTTTTTTGGGTGAAAATACTTTGTTGATATCAGAGGTTGGAGGACAATGGCCTGATTGGTTTGACCTGATAGGAGAGCAACAGTAACTAAATCACTGCTTGCTACAACCACACTGACCTTGTCCATCCCTTTATCACCTCAGTGTACCTATTTTTTCATAGCTGATTCCAGAAGGATAATGCACCATGTCACAAAGCTCAAATAATTCCAAACTGATTTTTTTTTAACATGACAGTGAGTTCACTGTGCTCAAATGGCCTCCACAGTCAACAGATCTCAATCCAACAGAGCACCTTTGGGATGTGGTGGAATGGGAGATTCACTTCATGGATGTGCAGAGTGTTTATGACTGAAAAATAAAAATTATTGGCCAGCTATGATGAATTGTCACTGTGTAATGAATAAAGAAAAAACAAACAAACCTAAAAGTATTAAATTTCTTTACCAGCCATTTTTTAAATTGATCATAGCTTAGTTAAGTATATTTTAAAGCTAATATTATGAATATAAATGCATGGAAGTTGCAACTGCAACAGTTCTTCCATAATGTCACAGTCATTATTATCAATACCACTACATCCGAATAGCCCCATTTCAGATACAATAATACTTAAAGATCCTCTATTAACAACCAACAACCTGCTCTTAAATTTCCCTATTAAAGCCACAGACTAGGATTCCAGCTCTGTGGTTTTGTTGTGATTTAATATCACTGCTGAAATACACAAGACACCATTTGACCCTAGTCATTTAAACTAGTTGATTTCTTGTTGCCATATATCATTCCAACTCTCTTGCAAACAGTTTTTTCTTCTCAACCAGCCCTCACTGGACTCATAGCCTCCCTTGTTCACAAGAGGAAACTAATGATATTGTCCTTGTGGAAAAATACTGGCATCCAGGCCATGCTTTGTTCATTGTCCATATTGGACAGTGAAAACACAAACAATAGTCTGAGACAAATGCTTGAAATGAATGGATTAGATAGAACGGGTCATGCAATATGCAACAGCCACATGTAATAACCATCAAGTAATACATTTGTCATTACAACAATTGTATGCAGCTTCATAAAGTTTATTGAACTATTAAGAGTTGCTTATAAATTGCATAAAGAATAGTCACAGAACAAAAGGCTATATTTTAGGACAGAATAAGCAGAACAACATGGGAGCTTCAGAAGACAATAAGGTACTGTTTATGAGCCTAAATGGATGATGAGGAGAGGTTTTCCCAGTTAAATATAGCAACTTTAATGTAATGTACTTCTTTAAAGCAAAAAATATGATGACATATACAGTACTTCCAAGGAGCCAGGTGTTCAAGAAACTGCAGCAGCTGGTGAGCAGTATCTAAAAATCATATCCTTAAGAAACAGGAAAAAATCATCCTGACACAGGACCTGAGAGATAGATGTCCTTCCAGTTGAACTCATCACTGAAACAGCATCAGAATTTTTTTCAGGAAAAGGGTAGCCATTCTTTACAAAGGGAAACAGGGAGAAATGGCTGAGGCATGTCAAATTACACAAGAATTGGGGTCAAAAATCAGAGGCACCAGGTCTGATTTAATGATGAATGCAAATTTGAAATTTTTGGTTCAAATCACATTAATATGTATGGAGGAGGTCAGGAGAGACGTACAGCCACCTGTAAAGCATGGTGGGGCTCTGTCATGGTTTTTGGCTTTGATTCAACCAGTGCTGTTGGGGAACTTGTCATAATTGATGGAATTATGAAAAGAGAAATGTATCATAAGATTTTAATCCACCACATAATACCATCTGGGAAAACTGTGATTGGCAGCGACTTCATTTTTGAGCATGACGATGATCCCAAACTCGCTGTCAGTACAATAAAAACACACAATGCAACACTATTAGTCATTGATTATAATCCCCAGAGCCTGTACCTCAACTTTACTGAGGAAGTGTTGGATTATCTGGACAAAGAAAGGAACAAAAGGCTATCTAAAGAAGAGCTTTCATTGTTTCTCAAGAAACCTGGAAAATTATTCCTGAAGACTACTCTTAAGAAATTACAACAAAGCTTGCCTAAGAGAGTGTCTTTAAGAAGAAAGGTCGTCATAAGAAATTTTGGCTGCCAAACTTAGAATTGCATTTATTTTATATACTGCTTTTACATGTTTCAATAAATTGCTGCACCGATTTTTCTTGCAAAATATAATAAAATGAGGTGTGACTCTTGACTTTTGCACAGTACTGTATGCAACAATACTGACATAGATGTGTTGTGTACTTTATATAACATTAGATGATATACCTTTTTGGGTCAGACCACACAAGACAGATGAGATGGCATGATAGGTTGCCACCTGTGCAACAAAATAAAACAAACAAACAAACAAAAATTGTCATGAGGCCACTCCTTAATTCAAGCATAAGTAATTCCCTGCATTAAACCTCTGCTCACTTCATGCTTTAGTTGAATTAAGGTATGTAAGTCTTGACAAACCTGAGCTTCTAGCAAATGCCCCCCCAGCTGGTGGCTAACATTCACACTATATTGCCAACTGTATTCACTCATCCATTCAAATCACTGAATTCGGGTCTTTCAATCACTTCTGCAGCCACACGTGTGTAAAATCAAGCACCTAGGCATACAGACTGCTTCTACATTTGTGTAAGAATGGGTCACTCTCAGGAGCTCAGTCAATTCCAACATGGTACCATGATAGGATGCCAATTGTGCAACAAGTACAGTCATGAAATTTCCTCACTGCAAAATATTCCACAGTCAACTGTTAGTGGTATTACCCCAAAGTGGAACTGCTAGAGATCTCCAAACTTCATGTGGCTTCCAGATTAGTTCAACAGTGCGTAGAGAGCTTTATGGGTTTCCATGGCTGAGCAGCTAAATCCAAAACCTTGCATCGTCAAGCACAATACAAAGCACTGGATGCAGTGGTGTAAAGCACACTGCCACTGGAGTCTGAAGCAGTGGAAACATGTCCTCTGAAGTGATGAATCACAATTCTCTGCCTTGAAATCTGATGGATGAGTCTAGGTCTGGCAGTTGGCAGGAGAACGATACTTGTCTGACAGGATTGTGCTGAGCCCCTTAGTTCCAGAGATAAGCTCTCTTAATGATTCAGCATACTAAGACATTTTGCACAATTTCATGCTCTTCACTTTGTGGGGACAGTTTGGGGATGGCCCTCCTACTTGACCACGTACCAGTGCACAAGGCAGGGCCCATAAAGACATGGATGAGCGAATTTGGTGTGGAAGAACTTGACTGGCCTGCACTCACCAGTCTCGCAAGTTCATATACATTTGAAGGCAGACGAGCGAATAGTTTTGGTAACAAAGTGCAGCGTCTAGGGGGCATTTGACAAGTTCTAAATGTCTTTAAAGTATCAGCTTTAGATGTTTTTGATGCCTTTGTTATTGCCATCAAAATAATATATTCGCACCTGCTGCGCTGTGAAGTCCCACTTTTAAGCAATTTCCATCTATGTTCATCGGAGCCCTTTTGAACCAAAAGGTGGAATACATTAAGAGTTAACATTAGCAAAGTATTATACAAACCCTAGACTTGTATTCACCTAAACTGGAGCATAGACTTGTTTCACTACTTTTGGTGCCAATTAAGCCGAGTTGCTTTGCAAAGCGCGAGCACAAAAAACGTCCAGACATTGAGTTTAAGGATTTAGATTATGTTGAATTTTAAGCCTAACAACCGCCTCTACAGTTGCTGTTATCTCCTATTCACATGTAAGTAAAGGAGGCCATGCAGGCCATACCCCCTGGTACCCCTGCAAAACAATAAAAGTAAAAATGTGTTATATCAGGAAGAAGTAATTAAACTGTAGACGCCTGGAACTTTTAACATGGGGTCAGTGAGGACCGACTTCACTTTCACTGCAGTTTTTAACTTTTCTCTGTTAGTAACATTTTTCTGCACTGGATGTCGCTGCTTAGTTTAGATAACATGGTGTCTAAATCTACTGAGGTTTACCTTAGCTGATGCTGAGGTAGGCCCATGACAGCACTAGTCTTTATATGTAGTACTATTTCTTTATTCATTTTTTATGATTTTCTTGAAGTGAACAATTTCTGGGGGCTCTTTTGTCTTTGTCTGATCCTCGCTCTAAGTCAGTAGCTGAATCCAGGGGAATGTGGACGTTGCATCTTGTTCAGTTTAGATGCAACATCTCTGCAAGCTGAGTTTATAGGGCTCGTGTTTCACAATGCCTTTATCTCTATTCTGACAACAGGGAGGCAGCAACCACAGAATAATTCATGAAACAGCTGAGTTTGACAGCGATAAGTGGTGGAGAATTGTGGGTGGTCGATAACCCTTTTCTCTATTACATGCAAATCTATTCAACACTATTACTGCTTCACTGGGAGCTGGTACGTAAAAATTGTGATCCTACCTGTCAAAATATTTTTCTGGGAAATGAGCACTGCTAAAATAAATTAATCATAAGTTAGTACAGTTTCCTTTAATCTATATAGTATTAGTATAAGTTATATGCAGAGGTTGCACTGTCAGTGAGGTGTGCCACTTCTGTTGGGAAATGTAAATCTGATGGAAGTGGTTATTTATTCCAGTAATCTCCAAGTATGTTCCAGGAAAGGCAACCCAGCGGCATTCTTTTTTTTCTTTTTTCTTTCTTTCTTTCTTTTTTATATCTGACTTCATAGATGATACAATAAACTAACTTAACCTGAATACATTCAGTCAGCCATTTAGTGAGTCCCGTGCTTTAATAGTAAAACCCACAGACGACGACCAATTTCAGTGTCAGTCAGTTCACATGATGTCGTGCAGTGCAGAAACTTTCAGGGCTCTCAACTTTGTAGGACAATTAATAGTGGTTGTTAGCTGATATTTAAGATCACGTTTTATTTATATGTTATTTAAACATTTTCTAAAGTATATAAGTATGTAATGAAAGCATTAAATATTTGTTATTAAGACTATTTTGTGTGTGAAATGAACATTTTGCAATGAGCTGAGCAAATTAGATAGCTGCAAGTTGTATCCGAAATTGTAAGTTGTATTGTGCTCCCTCTTAGGTCACGTTGCTATCCAGACACTTTGAAACATCAAAAACGTCTCTGTTGTTCTTTCTTACTGAGGTGATAACGGAAGCAGCCATGTATGCAATGTGCTGTGACCTTTCAAATATACAGCAAACACATAGTCAATGCATTCCTGACGTTCCAAATGCACCGCACCGACTAAACTATGGCGGCATGCCTGGGATTCTGCATTAATCCATGGAAAAGGGCTTCAATGGCAAAAGGAAATATTTACCTCTTTTAGAAATAACAGCTGGGAGACTAGTGTCTAGGGCCCCGACACAATAACTCTGACTCAATGAAGCCAGCGAGGTCTTTTCCTATCTTTCTGGGTCAAACTGACCCGTGACAACAACATTCTTGATGAGTTACACCTCAACGACACAGCTACTGATAAAGGGTTTGCTCAGAGAGAAGCAGCAAGTTATTGATATGATGTGCAAAAAAAAAACAAAAAAAAAAGTAGAGCAGCTTAGTTAATACACAACTAGCTAAATCCTTATCAACGCCTGTCAATACTGTATGTCATTATAGAGAGATAAACAATCCTTATCATTCTTCTTAAATTATTATTATCATGGGACAGTAAACTCACTGCAGTAACTTCAGGGAAATAGGTGAGGGTGTATGGAAATATTTAAGAGTGTGTAATATTTCAGGCCTTCCTTTTATCTTGGGTAACCCCTATAGGGTTAGAACTTTACTCTCCTGCCATGTGTTGCATTTCTCTGGTACAAGCATGTGCTGTAATACAAACACATAGCAATTTTCCATATGGTCAGCACTGTTACCAAAGTCTGCTTGCAATAGAAGTAAAAGCGACGCATCATATTAGCAGTTATTGCCAGGTCAAACAATACAGCAAATGAAGTGTTGTCATGAAAATGTGTTTTTCCTTCTGTTAGCATGCCAAATCCTTTGATTTTTAAAAATTAAACATCTTAACATTTATTTGATTAATAACATGTCCTAAGCTTTGGCTCGCTGCAGGATGTGTCCATGAAACATTTTCTTTCAAAACAGATTAAAACTAATAATTTAAGTTTTATGGCTAGTCCTGTCAAATTTGTGGAGCATTAATTTAAGTGATAATATCAGCATAATTACTGGACCCCATTACCCAAGAGACATTTATCACACTGTATATCTAGTTATACTAGCAAACTGGGTATCCATCATGTTAAACAGCTTTAATGTCTTCCTTAATAAAGTCTAGGCTGTTATTTAATTATTTTGTTTTTCATGCTTTATTGTTTCACAGCCACAAGTGTCAGGCAGCTGCCCCCTACAAGAGTTCAAGTTCAGCCACTGCAAACCGATGAAGTCGACACTTCTCTATTAATTACAGCATCAGCTTTCCTGTTGACTTGTGGATTCATTACAGACTGAACTGTTGTGCATCACATGACCAATATGTGGAACATTTTCATTGGTAATCCATTACTGTCTTTCACTTTTACACTTACAGCTGCCTAACAAACAGTTTTCCATCTGAGCTGCTCAGTTCATATGCACTTGGCTTAGTGCACGTTTAGAAGCACGCACAGAAAAAAGAAGTGATCCTAAACACAACGAAGACAGCTTCAAATGAGCAAAAGAGGTCACACACATGCAGGAATGCTTTCTTTTGAGTAATCAAAACATGTTTTTAGCATCAAAATGAGGACTCAGAAACACTGGGAGATCTCTCTTTTGAACTTATTCATGTTATCCTTTACTTTTTTTGCCCTAACCTGCACTTGCATCCTCGTGTAAACACAGCATGACTGCTATCTTTTACAGTATCTCTTTACAATTACACTAAGTCAATGAGATAGGAAGAAGGAATGCTAATGTAAGAATGAAACCTCATGTTCATGTGTGGAAAAGTACTATAGCCCCAAGGTCAGGTGAATCATGGTGGAAAGACATGAAGGCTCACTCGGTGTCAAGCAAGTTAAAACATGAGCTACATCAACATGATTAAAAGGCACAATTGCAGTTTGCATCAAGGTGCCCTCTTTCTTAGAAAGGTATTATCTATTGAACTGCTACATACCTGATCAACTGAAAAGTTATCAAAGTCTTGACTGTACTTGTCCACGATTATATAACCATGAACACTGACTCATGTGAGCCACAGAATTTGCAAACCATCACTTCATGGTATAATGCTGCCAGTACCCCATGGACATACACAAAAACTCTTTTGAGGAAACTGAGTGCGCTTTTTTTGAATGTCATCCTGCATGTATGCGACAAAGAAGAATGATAAGAATGTAGTTTTTAGTGTGTGTGGGTTTGTGTGTTTTTTCTTTTTGCATTTCTAAATCTGCATTTCAGAGTTTATATAACTTTCTGACCTAGCTACACACTATGGTTCGCTGCCTCCGGTGGCACTGCCCTCTGTTTTGCATATGTCACCTTCGCCCTTGGGGTTTCTTTTGCCGTCCGGTCCTTCCCTGACCCCTGACGTTTAATCCAGCCAGGCTTACAATGATGTCAGATGGCTGTTGGTTGTATCAGTCATAGTCCTGCTGTGCGCTTCTTATTTAAACCCAGGATGAGCTGTATTAATGTTCATAATCTTGTCATGCTTAAAATTGGCTCAAACACTTTGCCTGTGTTGCCCTTTTTTGCATCACGTTGTTGTACATGCCACTCATCCTTTCACTAATAAATCAGGGAATCTCAGTATATCTGCCCCGCTCTGTACTTAATTTGTCTCAGCGTTCTTCAGTCTGCCTCCCTTTAGAAGCCAAAAAATATATATTCAACACAGCCCTGAATTTCTAGAAAGCACTCAGCACTCCATGTCAGGGGGCCCACGTCAGTGCAATATTGAGTTTGAGTTTGTTAGGATCACAGGTCATTTTAGGAGTTTTCTTACCTTTCATGTCAGAATATTGAAGCAGTTTCTTTTTAGTGCTGCTTGATTGCAACCTTATAAATGATTGCCGCATCCCTTTTTTATTCATAAACCCATTTAGTTAACATGGTTTATAAATAAACCTTGGCTAACCGAGATACCTGAATTTGCTACCTGTGACAGTAAATGTGTCTATTTTTGTCAGTTTTAGAAATATATGAACATAAAACACATAAGAATAATGGTATCATAAGTAAGATTATATAGAATATAAATTACAATTAAGGATTTAAGGGTAAGGATTAATGTCACACTCACTAGTGTTGCATTATACCTTGCAAGACAAAAACGAATCTGATTAGTAACTAGTCTCTAGTTGCTTTGTAGTCTAAAGCATCGTTACAACAGGTAATTGATAGCAATATACTACAGACTCTGAGTGACTTATGTAATGACCACCTGCTGTATTTTTGCATTAAGTGCAACAATCAAACGCTTCATATAACTGTATGTTATTTTTTTCCATTCATTTCATACATAAGGCGGGTGAGATAACAACTCTCTTGAGGCTGATGCCTTTTATTGCGAAAGCATCACATGTGGTCTCCCGCTGTCAGTCCATTTCACCACATATTGTGTTGTAAGGAGCTTTCATCAATCTGAGCCAACTGGAAAAATTCACCTGAAAAGTGTCTGAAAACTGACCAGAGTTAAGAGAAACAGAGGAAAAATCCAGGGTCAGCGTGGAGACCCTGAAACACTTGGACTGATTTTTTCTTTTTACTATGCAAAATCTCTTTTTATCTGATTTGCACATGAAAATTTCCATCAGACATCAGCCTGTAACTTTTCCATGAAGTGAGCATTAGCAGGAGGACATACATTTCCAAAGCAGATAAAGCTCAGTTTCTATTTTACTTTTTAAGACTCTTTTTTTCTTTTCTTTCTTTTTGGCACACTGGTTGAGGCATTTTGCAAGACATATTCCACAGAATGTCTATCAGATTACAGACTCACAGTTTTCATCTTTTCTGCTTCTGTTGTCTCTCTCCTTTAGGCGAGAGACAACTCTTTTCAGTGTGTCTCGTTGCACTAATGCTCTTTGTGCATAACCGTCCATATGTCTTAAGTTTTGTGTTTACAGGAAAGAAAGTCAGCATACTATCCAACTGCTGACCCTGCACTGCAAAGTACGAATGATCTGGAAATGATCAGATATAGTGGGAGCCATCCCTCACAACACTATGGGTCTGTGGGGCAAAAACCCCAACCATTCAAACTGTTATAAAATACGTTATCAAAAATTCCTGTTTACACACAGACACAAAGCTGGAGTGTCCTTGAGACAGACAATAGATCTCTTATTGGTCCTGACTGCTGGCTCCGGAAAATGTATTTTAAACAAGAACTTCATTTTAATTCCTTGGTTTTTCGCTGAATACGGAGTCAAGGAGTGTTTGCAATCTGAC
>VVHJ01030808.1:6595-20466 GCA_015107715.1 Tylochromis polylepis
CCTTTCTGTATCTTCTTTTTTTTTTTTTTTTTTTTTCTGAAAGATGCACAAAGATCATCAATGCAGACTCTGAGGATCCTAAATACATCATCAACGTCAAACAGTTTGCCAAGTTTGTGGTGGACCTGAGTGACCAGGTGGCTCCAACTGACATCGAGGAGGGCATGAGAGTCGGGTAAGGCAGAAGCATGATTTAGATGTATTACATAGTTTCCAGAATGTTCTGTCAGATGTAAGCTAAGTTTAGCGTCCTTTCTGTTTTTCCAGGGTTGACAGAAACAAGTATCAGATCCACATTCCTCTGCCTCCGAAAATCGACCCCACTGTCACCATGATGCAGGTTGGGAGGCGAGGAATACTTTTTGATCATTTAGATATCTGTCTGCTTATTTTGTCATGTGATAACTCCTTTGCCCACTTGTTTTAGGTGGAAGAGAAGCCTGATGTGACCTACAGTGATGTTGGTGGATGTAAGGAGCAGATTGAGAAGCTGAGAGAGGTGGTCGAAACTCCACTGCTCCATGTGAGTGTTCAAAAATTCTCCAGTAAAATAACCACTAAGGTATTAGTGTGGCAACTCTTTTCTGCACATGGAAGCTCACTTGTCATTTTTTCTTCTTACCAGCCTGAGAGGTTTGTCAATCTGGGAATCGAGCCTCCTAAAGGTGTGCTGCTATTCGGGCCCCCTGGTACCGGGAAGACTCTGTGTGCCCGGGCTGTGGCCAACAGAACAGACGCCTGCTTCATCAGAGTCATCGGCTCAGAGCTGGTGCAGAAATATGTGGGAGAGGTAAGCTCTCAAAAAGAAAGATTAGCTGCAGTTTAGATTAGGAAAGTTGATTCTCATAAACATCTACTCTGACTTTTCCTGAACCTGTTCACAGGGAGCCAGGATGGTGCGTGAGCTTTTTGAGATGGCCAGGACCAAAAAGGCCTGTCTGATCTTCTTTGATGAAATTGATGCTATTGGAGGTTAGTATTAGAGCACTGTTTACATTACTTTAAAAAATTCCATTGAAGTGCAGTAGTCCTTTTAATCCAGTGTAAAGAAAAAATCCATTCTGAGAACACGAGTGTCACCGTGTAACCTTCTGAACCTGTCAGGTGCTCGTTTTGATGACGGTGCCGGTGGAGACAACGAGGTCCAAAGGACCATGCTGGAGCTCATCAATCAGCTGGATGGTTTTGACCCTCGAGGCAACATCAAAGTGCTGATGGCCACCAACAGGCCGGACACTCTGGACCCAGCCCTGATGAGACCCGGTCGTCTGGATAGGAAGATTGAGTTCAGCCTGCCTGACCTTGAGGTGAGTTTAAAATTTGATTATGTTACACTTCTTTCTTTTATGTAGCTGTTTCCAATTCAACCATCTTTTAAAAACCCCCGTTGCAGGGTCGCACCCACATCTTCAAGATCCATGCCCGCTCTATGAGTGTGGAGAGAGACATTCGTTTTGAGCTGCTGGCTCGCCTCTGTCCCAACAGCACTGGTAAGACTGCAGACCAGAAATCAGGTCCTGTCTTGTCATATTTTCCCTCAGCTGCTTCTTTATCTATTTTAGTGTTTCCTGCTCATGTGGGTATCGCATACATCAACTGTCATTTCCTTCAAAATGTCATCCTAGTGTCACTGAGACACTAAACTATTTGGTTTTCCCTTAGTTGCTTCCAGTATTTTGCCAATTTGTTTATCGACTCCTTGTAGTTTAGAAGAGTTCAGACTTATTAGTGTAGAACTGATGTATGACCACATGGGGGCAATCTGTTACTTGGAAAAGTTTCTTAAAGATTAATAGCCTTTTATAAACTTGGAAGTATGTAATGTTAAAGTAGATACTCTGAGGGACTGTTGGGGAGTCCAGGCAAATCTTGTTGTCCTTTAACACGATACTGTATTTCAGCCAAGTAAAACAAAACTCTATAGTCTCTATTTTGAATGGCTTGAAAACATGGGATAAAGGTCATCTAAATGCAGGTTTAATTGTTTTTCAGTTCTAGACTGAAAGTCCGCACATTATTTTATATCGGGTGTTTCCTTTCAGGTGCTGAGATTCGCAGCGTCTGCACCGAGGCAGGAATGTTTGCCATCAGGGCTCGCAGGAAGATCGCCACAGAGAAAGATTTCCTGGAAGCAGTTAACAAAGTCATCAAATCGTACGCCAAGTTCAGCGCCACCCCCAGATACATGACCTACAACTGAGTTGGCGTTGTACTGTCAAAGGAAAAAGTCAAAAGTATTGTTTTTTTGTTGTTATTCTTGTTCACTAGAAAATAAAACATATTCCAGATTTGAGTTTCAGTGTTTTACAAAATAACCACAGGGAAACTTCAAAGGCCTCCTGTGTCATTCACTTAACAGTACAATTAAAGCTGTCCACTGCATTTGTTGTACTCAGAGTCTCAAATAACAATGCAGATGTACAGTAACAGCAACATGACACTGCATACTGACCATAAAGGTCATTCCAGATGATAATAAATTTACACAAAAATTCATATGGACAAGGACAGATTATAGGTAACAACAGACAACTTGGTACCAGCATGATAA
Source organism: Tylochromis polylepis (assembly GCA_015107715.1). NCBI lineage: Eukaryota > Metazoa > Chordata > Actinopteri > Cichliformes > Cichlidae > Tylochromis > Tylochromis polylepis. Next base: position 9,147 of record VVHJ01030808.1, read on the forward strand.
TGAGAGTGAGTATCACGTGTTTACGATACAAGGTAGGCTTCCAAAAGTACCTCCTAACATTGTCATTTAGACAAAAGCTGCAGCTTCTAACTTTAAAAAGTACTTCACCAAACAGTGAGAATACAATATGACTAAAGTGCAACTTCCAACACTGCAGAGAAATTAGGCTATAGCAGTATCAGCTGGAAACCAAATTCTGAATTTTTTTGATTAAAAGAATGTTCTTGCTGCTTCGGAACTTTAAACAAGGCTATCAGATTCTTCGAACTGCATTGTGAGTGTGGAAAAAACACTCTTAATATCAACGATGGCTGCGTTTCCACTGAAAGTGGAAAACAAGTTCAGAGTGAGGTTGTGAGAACTCCATGATGTGTTGTCTTAGTCAGAACATTATTCCTGCGACTTGTTCTCAGTTACAGACATCACATCCTCTCGGGTCATGTCGCTGGCTGGAGCCACAGAAGGGTGAGAATGTGAGTGCTGACAGTGAAGCACAGCGTCATGGACGGTGGGGAACATGATGTCTGTGGTCAGGTCCTTTGTGAAGAACTTCAAGGTGTCCAGTTCAGCCAGCAGGTTTCCTTGTAGATCAAAGCAGAAATAAGATCAGAGATATATCCAGCAGGCAAACATTAATGACAAAAACCACTTCCAAACCATTTGAACCAAAACAGGCTTTCGTGATGGAAATTCATGGAAGGGCTAATAAACTTGTTTGTGCAGACACTGAGATGTTTCTGCATTAGTAGTGAGAGTAGTAGTACCTTTTTCAAGTCCATAAGTGAAAATTCCATTAACAGGGCACACAAGGGAAACTTCATGACCACTATTTAAAGCAACCTTGTTCTGTTCATTTCTTGGGACTCCACTCTACAGCAACTTTGTTACAGTTAAAAGTTCATCCCGTCTGAAACAAGGCACTGTAGCGTCTGTCCTGCCTTCTTCTGGCTAGCTGCCACTCTGAAAACATCCCTTAGCGCTTGTGAGGCAATGAGGATATATCAAAAGTGAGCTGTAAATATATCATGTAACATCATGTTTACCATTTGGTTACAAATGATATCGTCTCATTTTCAATCCCAAATCCCATCCAGAACATGAGTGTAGAGCGACAACGCCCTGTTTGTTATGTATCACTCATTTCCATTTTGTGTCGCTGGAATCACACTTACCTTTGATCCCATTGGATCCCAATGTGTGGAACTTATCATTATAATAGGTCTCCACTTACAGACCTTATCATTTGGTATGTCTGTTCACGTTCTCATTAATGCAAATATCTAAATCAGCCAATCACATAGCAGAAGCTCAATGCAGACACCGAGCATCAGAATGGGAAAGAAAGATAATTTAAGTGACTGTGAACATGGCATGACTGTTGATGTCAGATGGGCTGGTCTGAGTATTTTAGAAATTGCTGATCTACTAGGACTTTCCAACACAATCAGAGTGACTCAAATAAGCACTTGTTACAACCAAAGAACACTGAAGAGCTTCTCTGAATGCAGATCATGTTGTAACTTGAAGCAAATGGGCTACAGCAGCATTAGACCACAGGGGGTGCCACATCTTCCAGCTAAAAACAGAAAACTGTGGTTGCAATATGCACAGACTTTGCCTCGTCTGAGTAATCTTGATTTCTGTCGCAACATTTGCTACAGAATTTGGTATAAACATCATAACAGCATGGATTCATCCTGCTTTGAATCAGTGGGTCAGGTTGGTGGTGGTGGTACAACAGTGTAAGGGATATTTCTTTGGTAGACTTGTTGACAATGTCCATCCCTTTCTGACCACAGTGTACCCAACTTTTGATGACTGCTTCCAACAGGATAATGTGCCATGCAACAAAGCACTAATCCTCTTAAACTGGTTTCTCTTGAACAGTTCACGGTGCGCAAACAGTTCCCACAGCTTACCGCATCTCAATCCAATAGAGTACCCCTGGGATCATGCATGTGCAGCTGACAATTTTCAAAATTTTATATGGTTAATTAGGCTATAATTGCTATAGCATTTTTTGGGGGGGTAGTGCATATAAAACAGAGCATGTCTACAAATATTTTCAGATCTAACAGAATTACAGCAATTACGCTCCAAAAAATAAAGATTAAAGTCTTAATAATCACTTACTGTTGCAGCCAGCTATGGCCACCCGAACATCTACAGTGGCATATTCTTTAATGACCTGCAGAAAGAGATAATAATTTTTAGCATTTGCGCTCTACACCATAAAAGAGTCAATGGAATTCAATTAAAATATGCATGTAGCTTCTGTTCCTGTGCAGTACAACTATGGTAACACTGAAGAAAAGGAAAGAACCTGTTTGATGGCTTTAGCGCCCACTGAGTCAATGAAAGTTGCAGACGTCCAGTCCAGGATAATGGAGTGGACTGTGCCAAAAGGCTCAAGGAAGACTGCCTCCTCTGAGGTCGAGTCACCATGTCTGTCGCCAAACTGGCCATTCTTCTGATCCTCCTCCACCACCACGTGGCTCTGGGGCAAAACTTCATGAGTCACTGCCTCATCCTTGTACTAGAAACAAAGAAGTACACTAAAACATTATATACACACACACACACGTCAGTCACGCGAATGTTTATTTAACCTGTTAACAAAGCTCAAAGTTTGGATAGACAAGAAAAAAAATAAATAAAACCAAACAATGACTCACCTTGGCAAAAACTTTCAGTGGAGAGGACTGATTGCTATTCGTCTTCTCCTTTTTTTTTTTTTGGGCTTTCCGAGCAGCTTGTAAGTTTTCAGGGTTTATCCCCGTCTGTAAAGATATAGTTAAACATATTTAAAACAGAGCTGTTAACCATGAACTTAACACTTCATTCTTCCTCACTCGTTTCCATCTGAAGGCCATCCTTGTCAAAAATATATAAAACATTGCTGTGTGAATGTATTAAACCATTACCTGATGTCTTATTTGGGGCGAATCTCATAATCAACTGCGTAAAATCTTAAAACAAAACCCAACATACAAAACTGCAACCTGAATAAAAACAAGTTTTAATTGATATTTATTCATATTAAAGGAAAAACAAAAATGAGAACTAAAATAATGTTTTGGACTTACAAAACTAACAACAACAACAAAAAAAGATATCGACATCTTTACTTTTAAACTTTAAAATTGTGAACACAATAAGCATGATCATGAGTGCAAGTCAACTGCTTTCAGAAATATTTGTGCTTCTCCTGATTTCTTAGTTGGTTTTTTGGCACATTTGTCATATCTATACATTTTCCAGATCACAAAACAAATGTTAATCTTAGACAAAGATAACCTGAGTAAATGCAAAATGCAGTTTTCAAGGCATGATTTCATTGTTTAAAGGACGCTATCCAAACCTACATCTAAACCTGCACCTAGGTGATAAAGTAATTACCCAGAATTCATTGTTCCATCAATTATGGCAAGTTGTCCAGGCTCTGAAGCAGTAAAGCACCCCCACCACCATGTTTGACTGTTGGTATGATGTTCTTGTTATGAAATGCTGTGTTAGTTTTACACCAGATATAATGGGACACAAACCTTCCAAACTGAATATTTTCCCAAAAATCTTGGGGTTGGTCAAAATGTTTTTTGGCAAATGTGAGACGAGCCTTTGTTGTTTGCTTCGGTCAGCAGTGTTTTGGGGTTTGTTTTGTTTTTCCTAGAAAATCTTCCATGGATGCATTTTTACCCGGTCTCCCATTAACTGAGACATTAACTAAGGCAGGTGAGGCCTGTAGTTCTTTAGATGATGTCTGAGTTCTTTTGTGACCTCCTGGATGACTCATCAGTGCGTTCTTGGAATAATCTGGAAGGCCAGCCACCGCAGGGGAAAGTTCGCCATCGTTCCAAGATTTCTTCATTTGTGAATATTGGCTCTCACTGTGGTTTCCTGGAGTCTCAAAGCCTTAGAAATGACCCCGTTACCCTTTATAGACTGATAGATGTCACTGAATTTGTTTCTCAGCTATTCTTGAGTTTCTTTAGATCGTGGCATGATGTGTTGCTTTTTGAGATCTTTTAGCCTAGATCTCTTTGTCAGACAGGTTCTATTTAAATGTGTTATTGATTCAACAGGTCAGCAATCAGGCATGGGTGTAACTAGTAAAACTGAGCTCAGCTTTCCAAAAACAAAAAAACACTGAGGTAAATTCATGATCTTGCAGGGGGACTTTTTCCCCTTTAAGGACTCAAAATGCCCCCACAGTAGCAACTGAGATTGATCCCTAGTAATCAGTTGTTGCTGGTAAAGCTGGCACAATTACTCCTTAAGTTAAGACAGGAAGAGGGGTGGGAATATTACTTCACTTGGTGCTTCAGATATTGGATAAACTTTTGTTTCAATACACACAGTTAAGTTTAAAATGTATTTTTTGTTTCATGTGAATTATTTGAACACACAAAAAAGCAGACATGACAAATGTAGAAACTTTTTCACTGAACTGCATTCCTGTATCTGTGTGAAGGTTCATAATCCAGAGAAGAAATTCAGCTATAACTAGAATAGGCTAGAGCTAAGACAAGCCAAGACAGTTAAAACACAAGTGAATGGACTTCCTGCTCATCTCAAAATAGATCTCTGCTCATATCTACCACAAGATAATTACACGTCTCTGGTGAAGAGCAGCCAGCTCATGCTGCTCCTCTCGGACTGATTCAATTAAGCCCCAGTAATAATAAGTACTTCAAATATTTTCCCCACAAATGCAAAAGGGGTATGGGTTTTGTTGTTTGTCTGTTACCTTCTATCCTCTGCTTACACACACACACACACACACACACACACACACAAAAGTGCTTAGGGCTACCTTCTCTTTGAGGGTGTTCACATACAGGTCACTGTTAGCAAAGTAGATTGAAGAGTTGGAGTGGAAAATCTTAATCCCCTCATATTCAGCCGCCTGAGAACACAAACAGCAGGCTTTGTCAGTGTTTATGTTTTTCCTGGCTTCAGACTGAGCAGTTCTCTCTTCTCACACATTTACCTCTTCATACTCATTGACGTCACAGTAGAGCCCTGTGTTAGGAACATGGCCCAGGATGGAACTTTTAGGGCTGAAAGATAAAGAGGAAACAACTCGGAGCACAAATAAAGCCTGCTCATGCAAATGAATTTGAAAACTCTCATAGCTGGCTTTAAGTTTCAGTTTAAAAAATAAAATAAAACAAAATAAAAACACATATTCTAGTTGCTTCTTATCATTACCTCTGTGTCCTATATATGACTGTTAATATGGCGAATGTGATGGCCACCAGGAGACCGTAATCCAGTCCCAGCAGCACAGAAGCTATAAAGGCAATCAACCAGATGGCCTGAGAGGACAAAAGAAAATAAGAAAGTAACATGAAACTACCATCAAGAGAAAGTGTTTTGCAAGACCAGAACCCAGTTTTTACATATGCAAATGTCTTCAGACGATCTTATCTTTTCCACTGCTGCCCATTATAGTCACACACAGATCCAGTAACAGTTCTGTCTGTTAAAGACATTAAAGTTGAACTGCCCCGAAAAGAAAAGTTAATAAAGTTCAACTGTCTCCACTGTGTATTCATTTGGTGTAACGCTGGGACTTTATTGGTTTAAAAAGAAAAAAAAAAAAACCCACCCATATATTTCACACCTCTCAGAACAACAGTGGACTTTTAAGTCAGTTAAGTTTGGTTTTAAAGACTGACCAGTTCAATCTTGCTGGTCCTCCACAGACTAGGAATGTCTCTGAACTGCTTGAACATCCCTATTAGGTTGACCATGATGATGGCAGCCAGCGCAGTCTGAGAAACAGAAGCAAACATGAGAGCCAAAGGAAAAAAAAAAAACTATGGAGAAAATGCAGGTGTGTACAGTATCACATGTAACGCCCAAATATCAGACAGGAAGTTAGAAACTCAACTCTGCAAATTTACTCACCTGAGGGAGCGGCTCAAAGACAAAACCGATGGCCACCACCACCACCAGCACCAGCAGAGACGCCAGTAGCCCTGCAATCTAAAGCACACACATAAAAAGCAATAACTCCATCAACACACCTCTCTCACTCTAACAACGGTTTTACAGCACCAATTTAGATAGTGTAATCATTCCTGTAGTGAACTAATGTGTGTCACCTGTGTTTTTCCTCCTGTGCTCTCCTGGACCAGGCTTCTTGACATGGAGCAAGTGACAGAAAATGTTTGGAAGAAAGAGCTGATGAAGTTACACAGACCAAGGGCAATGAGCTCCTGAAAGTCAAAACATGGAAAACAAGTGTGAAAATATTGAGCTTCCACGAATCTTTGGCTTTCAAAAGAGAAGAAAATCATTCTGCAACAACAATTTCACATGAAAATGTCTTCTGTATATTTCCCACAGTTGTCCTTTGCTAAATGCGACAAACAGCAGGACACAGTCTGAGATATGAGCTTCTCTATTCACACACATATCAACAAAATGCATCATAATAACTTAACAAGAGCTGTAACAAACATCTAGAGGACTTCCCATCATCCAAAAGATGAAATGTGTTCTAACCAAACATTCAGAATCACACGTAGTGCCAGGATCTAAACCTCATCCGCAGCTCACCCCATGACCACACTCACCTGGTTGCCATCCACACTGTAGCCATGTTTCAGGGCAAAGATCTTGGCCAGTGAGATATCCATTGAGAATCCTACAATTGCTATAGCAAAAGAATCTGTGACCAAATTGGGTAATAGAGAGATGTTTGGGGCAGCAGGAGGGCAAAGCCTGTAATGAATAATTAAAAAAAATAAATAAAACATCTGTATACCTCTATCACAGTTTGTCAGTATTTTCATATGTGTAGAGAACAAGCGCTTAAACTAAAAGAGTCTTGAAACAAATCTATAGCATCCACTTGTCAAATTTACACCTCTATAAAATCCAAAGTGTAACAGCCTACCCTGTTGGTATGTTCCCAACCACATGGACCTTGTATTCCTTTGATAATGACAAACCATAAGAGATGCCAGTAGACACAATAACCACAATAATCTCTCCGGGAATGGGAATGGGCAGCTTCTTCTTGAAGCGCTCGTTGAGAACTTTGATCACGTAAAGGAAGATAATACAACCAAGCCCCAGAAGGAAAGTGGCAATATTGGTGCTGGTGATTCTGCTGAGTACTGCTTTGACACTCTGTAGTGACAGAAAGATAAGCGTTAGCGATTCATTTGCTTTATTTACCATACAAACTGTACATCAGAATCTCTGGGAAGGAGAAAGGCAGGGCTCTCCCAAAAAGAGAAGCCTTCTCAAGATCCTCCAGAAATTATTTAAACTCACATAAATAGCAGAGAGAAACCCAGAATAACGCTGCGTTTCCACCCCCAGCAAGTACTTCAGTTGGGAGATGACGACGTGCATGGATGCTGCTGTAGTAAAGCCTCGCACCAGGGGCTCAGTGAGGTAGATTGCTACAAAGCCAAACCTGAGAAGACCTAAAACGATCTGAAAGGAATGCAAAAGAAGTTTTTTGGGGGTTTTTTCCCCTCATTCTGTTTTTTTAAAAACAATGTTTCATACAGAAACATTTAAAATCAAGTTGATACATCAACAGTGATTCAGACGTGCTGCTGCTTTGGATAAACATTCATTTTTAAGCTGTATCACATTCCTCTGGCAGATTAGCCACTGCTGCTCTGTAGGTGTGAGGCTGACCTGGATGATTCCCACCAGGGTTGTGACCATCACGGCCACCTGGACCCTGCTTTTATCACGAAGTTCCACGTTGATGGCATCAGATGCGTTTGATCCATTAGCATTGATATTCATAAACATGCTGTCTGGGGCCTCCCTCACAGCAATGCCCCCAATCATCAGACTTATGACAGCAAAGGTGCCTGCAGGTCATCAACACAAACAGAGCACTATTATAGGTTTGGTTCAAAGCAGTCCTGTGATGTCAAGTATAACAAACTCTCAAATCAAACACAGAAACTGAAGACTTGTGCTTGCACCCATGGCCTTTACTCTCACAGGGTTGGTGAGAGTAAAGGCCATCCTGCCTAACACTTGAAAAGCAGCCCAATTATTTCCTCTCATTCTCTGCCAGAAGGGATCATCATTTCCACAGCAACCTGACGTCAGGCCAGATTTTGGGCAGAGGTGATTTACAATCTCTTCAGATTAGCTCTTCAGCTTCAAAGGGTTGAGCAGGTCTAGTTTATTGTACCCATTTGTTGGATGGACTTAAACTGACAATTGAGACAAGTGTGATAGTGTTGCAGAAAAGAAAGTAGCCAGATTGGTGAGACAACTGGGGTTGGGGGTTTAATGAAATTTCAGTCCTGCTGCTTATATCAGTCTTTAAATAGTTAGAGGGAGGGAGTTTTACCAATCTGAGTTCAAAAGCTGGAAGCCATACAGATATTAGAAAGTGGATTTTTAGAACATCCATCAAACTCAGATTTTAGAAAACCTTCCACAAGATTCATTGTTGTTGTTGGGGTTTTTTTTTTAATTTACAAAACTTTTGAATTCACAAAAATTATTTGGGCACATGCCGAATTATACCAAAATGAGAGCGCAAAATTAAGCCTCTCTGGGCAGCATTTACTTTAAAAGGAATAGTAGAGGTCAAATGTGACATATTTGATGCAGACTATAACGTGATATTTAGAATCCCCATATACCAGTATCATTTCCTAAATGTTCCCAATACAGTAGAATTTTAATCATAATTTTAAAGACAAGACATTTTAAGAAATTCTGACCTGATTTAATTTTAAAGAACAGGTAATAACATATTTAAAATCACCATATAACATTCCCTATATGTTGTCAACTTAAACAATCTCAGTAAGAAGGTAAGCAGTATCTATACAGTACTGTCCATAAATTGACAATGCACACCAAACGTGTATGAATGATAGTTTCTAAGTTATAAGGCGCTGTCCATTTTTAACCAATAAATAATAAGTTGACCTTGAAGACCTTGGTGGATGCAAGCCATATTTTAATGGATTTTTAACATGACGTCACTCTCCCCACCCCCGAAGTTTTATCAAAATTAATTGTAAACTTTTCAAGCTATTGCGTTTTAGGACACACACACACACACACACACACACACACACACACACACACACACCCCCCTTCTTGGCAGAGGAAATGAGTCACAGTACTCATCTATTCTGTGATAAAGGGGTTTTCTTATTTGCTTTTCAGAATCTGTACCCATAAGTAGAGTCATCCACCCTCACATGCACACTCAATATAGACACAGACAACAGATAATCACAGTACAAGCTACTGGAGAAAAAAAAACAAAACAAAACGAACATACTGTAACCTACAAAGTAACAAAACTACGATTTGTTCATCTGAATGATGGCTGCCGGAAAAAAGCCGTTATTAAACCATGTTGTTCTGCACTTTGGGACCAGAAACCTTCATTGTCCAGAAGGAAGAAACTGAAACTCACTATGGAAAGCGTGCGAGTCACCAAGAAAAACTGAACCAGCTAAGCACTCTGTCTGGTGTAAAAGGATGCTAGGTTTAGCCTGTTAGACCACGTAGCGATCTTTTCTGTTCTTTACAAAGAAATATCCAAACCACCACACCAAAGAAGAGGACAAAAAAGGTTTAATAGAAGCACAGTTTGCTTTAAAAAAAATAAAGTTAAATATTAAAATATTTTTATTGCAATTTTCCTTTGGCAGAAGACCAAAACCTCTTTCTTCCCCAAACACAGTTGCTTATCAGTGTCCTTTTCACTAAACCAAACATCATTACATCTCAATCACTGAAGTACTTCACCTCATTCCCATCTACAGTTAGGCTTGGTGCTATACAGTATTATGGTGTCCAGTGGGATCAAGCTCATCAACTGTGCGTTCTGATGAAAGGTTCATCTGTCTCTTCAGCCAAACATTGCCTATCATAGTCTGCCATAATGTGATGTATTATTTCCTCACCATGTGGCAGGGAGAATTTTGGTCCAGAGACAATTTCACAGGAACACTTCCTGTCGTGCATTCACCGTTAGATCACCTCTTTTGCTTCAAGAGATTGAGCTCAACTGTCAGATGGACTCATAGGTTACAGCTGGCATTTGAGACTTGGACCCACTTCAAGGAAAGGAAGATGTCACAGGGTGAGGTCGCTGAAATGTCACAATCCTCCTTCTCCCGTGAAAGCTAAGCACACAGTTAGCACAAATGAATACAAACATTTCCTCCACGCCTTACATCTCGTAATCTGAATCACTGTGTAACTAAGTGCACTTTATAGCCGAACAGAAAACGTGTAGTCACTCACTACAGACACAAACGTAGCTGTGTGAAAAATGAGTTGGTTGCTTCCAAGACTTTGATGTGACAGGATCCACCATTAATGTGGATTAAGAAACACCACCAAAGATTAGACAAGTATGAAAAGCTCAACCATTTAAAAAATTAAATCATCTTGCCTGCATATGCCATTTGTTTTTTCTAAACATCCTGCTATAGTTAAGAAATTATCTACAGACTCTTAAGTCTCTCACAAAGCAAGCAAGAAAGCAAGAGAGCAAAACAGCTCAGTGTCTTTGACTGTCACCATCTTGGTGTTTTGAAAGCAGACATGATGAACAGGGGTGGATCCAATGAAAGACAAATTCTGGACAATGTCAGGAGAGTCAGGCTGGAAAAAAATCATCTATAGTTCCCTATCCTCATAACAGGCAGCAAGGGTTATTTGTGTTCTCATTACTGGAAATACTGTTAGAAGGGAGGAAGCTACCTTAGCAGAGCACACAGAGGAGGAATCAGTAAAAATTCAGGACTGCAGTGCATGTGTGAAAGGAGCTTTAGAAACAGAGGAGCTGGCTTCCATGTTTATTTATTACAAATGAACCCTAATTTACAAAACGAACATCAAGCTAGAAAATGAAGAATCTAGCACTCAGGACCAAGAGTTTACTAGGGGACAAATCAAGAAAGCAATGTTTTATATACAATCAGACCTCTTTTTTGCTACTGCCAGTCCCTTTTGTTCTTATACATCTTTTTTTTAAATCTTCTGATGTTTAAGTCTTTCTTGGTGATAACCTTAACACCAACCGTCAGAATGTTGACTGTGTTTGTTTTGACCATAGAATTTGGGAGAACAAGGTTGGGGTCGGGATCATCACGATTCTGGCTGAAAATTTTACACTTTCAATTAGGTTTACCTTTAAATGCTCTCCTCTCTGTAAATGTAGCTATGATAGCATAAGATGATATTCTCAATTGTGTGTGTGTGTGTGTGTGTGTGTGTGTGTGTGTGGGCGCGTGGGTGTGTGTGTGTGTGTGGGTGTGGGTGTGTGTGTGGGGGGGGGGGGGGGGAGGAAATG
>VVHJ01030814.1:3579-32103 GCA_015107715.1 Tylochromis polylepis
AAATTTCATACAACGATACTGCTACTAACAGTTTTGTGTCTTGACTTTAAAAGCTTGTGACTAAGAGAGGATGTTGCAATAAAACATAAAAGGGGAAAAATAGACAAAATTACCATGAGTCACTTCTACCTCCACTTTCCCACTCAGCTTCAGTGTACAGGCTTGTGGCTGATTTGTTCACTACCACACCTCGTTCACTGTCAAGGGAAGCAAATTACACGCATGGCAACAGACCAAACCTAAACAGTTTAACATCTAGATGTAACTTTTTGGGGGGTTTTGTTTTATGACCTTTAGCATGTAAATGCTTTCGGTCCAGACCTTTCTCACTTCCTCAGTCTTCTTAGAGGGGCATCATGTCCTTATTTCAAACTGTGAGAAGTCACACAGCACTTTTTATCCAGGCCGTCATCATCCTGAAGGATGAACAGAGGGAGGCAAAACACCAAAATGTCAGACACTGTTAAATGAGACTTAGAGAGAATAATCACACTATCTCAGCTGACGTGTGCACAGCTGATGGCTCTAGATGAACATTTTTTACATCACTCTGGCCTGGCACCATAGAGTTTCATCAGAAGCTTGATCAGACTTGTCTGGGGCCAAAGAACAACTACCAAACTCATAGACGGGCGACAAGTTAAGGGAAAAACTTTTAAATAAGGTGTCTGTTCACTCTAAGAAGTACTTTAGTGACATGATCTAAGTCTACTAGACTCCTATGAGGAAACACTCACTGAATCATTGCAAAGGTTTTGTGACTGATAGGCTTTCACCAGTAATGAAACATTTCTTTCCTAATGGGAGTGGTCTCTTTGAGGATGGTGTCCCCATTCATAGAGTTCAAGAGGTCAGTAAATGTTTTGATGAATCATTTGCTTTCCACCTTTATCAAAATACCAAAAGTATTATATCTTTTGGAAAAATGATATTCTTTCCAAACAGTTACGTTCCCAAGACCTGGAGAATGAATACTAAGGTGTGCAGGAGCTTTTAATGGTTATATCTGGTGCCCGAACACCTCATCAACAATCTTCATGGTTTTTTTTCCTTTAGATATTTCAGCGAGCTGTAATATGGGGATACTACTAAGTACCGTCCAGTCAGTCAGAACACCTCTTTTACTGTATGAGCTGACATGAATCACTTAAATGGGGCATTTTAGATACTGAGGTCTGCAATGGCTGCACGCTCTGAATTCCGGGAAAGGAAGTTTGCATTTCTTGGCTGCACTTGGGAGATACTTTATAAATACTGACAGAAACTACACAATTACTGACACATCTGAATAAAATGTAATATTAATGTAGTTTACTTAATTACTTTGAACTGCTCATTAGTACATGGATTGATTTATTTGAATGCATTCAAATTTTAAAAATCATTGAGGACTAACCCTCATTTACTAAGATGTAAAGTAGTTTAACTTATGCAACAGTCATACTCGGGAACATAATGGCTGGGGACTGTGGCACGACCAAAAATAGTGCAGTCATGTGCAGTGAGCTTGCAGTCTCGTTGCCTTTCAAATGGTTGCTTTGGAAATGAGGACCAGTTTGTGACCACTCGCTATCAGTTGCAATCTTCAAAGCAACTTTGGTGCATCAAGACGACAATAAAACAGCAATAAGATTTCGGTTTATTTGTTTGAAAGGGACAATGCATTCTAACATAGTGCCAATACGGCTGTTCCAACACGGATGTACTGCGCATAGATTTTACAGCTACTGCTAATTTCTAACTCTTGTTTCTTGTTGGCCATTCACAATGCACAAACACAATTTACAACATTCAGTTACATATATTTCAATACAGTCTGCTATCAGTTTGCAATTGAATGCGGTCAAGTTGCCAATTACATGCAATCTGTTTGTGATAATGCAACAACTGTGACAAATAGTGAAACACTGCAAATCTTTTGCTGTCTTTTATAGATCTGCTGCTGTCTACATGCACAGTCACACAGATTTAACAGCAAAATGTCATATGTGCTCGGCAAACTTGTTTTAATGTAGGATTATTACCAGAATACAAACACTTTTGCAACCAGTTGAGTCAGCTCCCCTATTATAAAGAGACGTTGTGCAGTTGAGTTGCGCTCTTCAGCACAGACCAACTCAGATTCTTTACAATGTGTTGGGAATCTGTCTGCATTTATAAATTAGAGTTCAGTTATAGTAAAACTTTTGCCAATTAATCTGCGAGAGATTGCAGTCATACTGAGACAGTCTGAGAGTGTTTGGAGACTTGCTCCCAGCAGGCAATCCAGTCATCACCTTGCAGTTGAAAGTGACCAATCTAGTCACCCAGAGGTTGAGTGTGCAACACCCTGTGCTTGATCCTCTGAGTTGACTTAGACTCAAGTCACTGATGACTTAGGTCTAAGCCACTGGTGCCTTACACATAACCCTAACCCTAGCCCTAACCAAGAATATATCATTTTTGTTTTCATTACACTGCCAAGGCTTAGCTATCAAGAAACAAACAAAAAATCATTCTAACTGACACACCTTTTTTTTTTATTTTCCTTTTCTTTTCTAAATTTATGCAATTTAAAAGATGCTAGCAGTAGTAGAAACAGGTTTCAGCACTTGTCAGTTGCCTTGGAAATGCTTTTGGCCACTTTTGTCAGTTATTTAAAAAACAGTATTAAAATTTCCCATAACTTTGATGACCACTAGCATGTAAAACTGCATAGTCATCAAATCTGAATGAAAGCTGCTTCAAAACGATACACAAGATAAAGTTTTAAACAGCTTTTTCTTCTTGAACATTATGATTCTACCAACATCTTTGCCATTATAAAATTCTCCAGTAGATTTCCAATTCAGGATTCTTTGATAGTGCCAGGTCTCCCTCTTGTTTCTCTGGTATAGCTAATTATTGCCTGAACACCCAGGTTGGAAGAACTTAACTATAAAAGCTGTCAAACTGTGCTTAAATTCATCAACCATGCACAAATAGTCCACAAATATAAAAATAAAAAGCATAACATAATTTACTCTGCAATAACTTTTGTTTCTACAATGTTGTCTGTGTGTAGTGCAGGAGGACTGCACAGGGTTGGTTTGACAGAAGGGGATGCAAGAGATGGAGGCAGATGATCTGCTATGGTGACCCCAAGTGGGATAAGCCGAAAGAAGAAGTAGTTTTGGTGTCTGACAGCTAGTAGCATGACTAAAATCAGCAGCACGATGACCAGATTGGAGAGGATAAAATGAATTAGAAGCAATAAACTACTCATCCATCTATTTTCTTAATCGCTGAACCAGTTCAGGGCCTAGAGGGCATCTCTGCTGTCACAGGGCGAGAGGCAGGTGTAATGTTATGGTAATGTTAACAGTCAATCACAGGACCAATGGAGAGAGACAGACAACGATTCACGCTCATATTCACACCACTGATCATGGAGTGGTTAACACTATGGCCTCATTTAAAAAGAGATTCCTGGTTTCCTATTTGCTGGCTGGCCTTTCTGTGAAGAGTTTGTGTGTTCTTCCTGCGCCGTTGTGAATTCTGCCCAGGTACTCAAGCTACTTGTCATAGTCCAAAAAATAGTAGTTTATTGGTGATTCTAAACTGGCTCTAGGCGTGAACAATAAACTAACAAATTACACAACAGTTATAATAAAAGAACATGTGCAAGAATTAGTATGTTGATGGTGTTTAGGTTAAAGTTTTAGACAACTATGCAAGTGGTCTGAACTTATTTTGAGATCCTGGTGGAGCCTGAAACCTAGCCTGACCCAAAGAGCCAGCACAAGCACATTAAATAGAAAACACCATGCAGAAGTAAACAGTAATTATTCTTAAGACAGATTCCAACCTCTGAGTTGAGACACAGCTTTTCTGCCACATGTTGAGCAAACATAACACCTACCATCTACAAAGCTATACATGCGACACGACTTTTAGGTCTTATTCATTCTGGCAACCTGTTTAACCTTTGTGGCATGTAGTCTTAACCCCTCCCAGCTCAACAAACCCACAGTTAGATTACCCAAGGCTTGGTGACGCCCTTCGAGCCGCAAGTTTCATTTCCTGCTTTCAGTGCACAGACACTTGTGTCACTTCCTGTCAGCTGTGACATAGTTGTACATGATCTTCATTTTCATGTGCATTGTGAAAAAATTAATGGCAAATGCAGCTAACTTGCACCTACATGCCCATTAACAAAAGAGTGAATATATTACATAATTCTATCTGACATACAGTCCAGACAGGACCACTATAGTCAAAGGGAGATTGTTAGTTAAATCTACAGTAATTTACGTATATTTGGCAGAATGGAGAAACAGATACAGACAGAAAATATATGACACTGGCTGAGTCAGAAAAGGTATTGAAGAATACGTAGAGCCGTAGAGGCGGGTTGCAAAGTGGCTTGCGCATGCACAAAGAGGCTTAATACATGCATTTGATCTGCTAACTTGCTGTGTAGAAGGGTATAAGTAGATATGAGCTGGCACCAAGCTCGGCTGATCTGTGGTTGATCTTGACTCTATGGCTGAATGCTATGCTTTGTGTCTTCTTTTAATCTCAGATGTGCACAGCAGGTCTGCAGTTACTGCATTTGGAATATCTATATCACAAATGCCATCTTTAATAACAGCAGCTGTGTGTGATTGCCTTTTGTCTTGTTAGGTTTGAGAAGGGCCGAATCTACACCTACATCGGAGAAGTGGTCGTCTCCGTTAACCCATACAGACAGATGGACATTTACGGCAAAGATAACATTGAAGCGTACCGAGGTCGCGAGCTGTATGAAAACCCTCCTCACCTGTATGCAGTGTCTGATGCTGCCTATAAGGCCATGAAGAGACGGGCCAAAGACACCTGCATTGTCATATCAGGTCAGACTAACCTCCCTGCTGTTTACTTTCAATAACCTCATAACAAGTAATGTCTGACTGGTGGGATGACATTAAAACTTCTGTTCAATGTTGAAACCTTGTTTGGTTTCTCTGATTTTAAGATTATTTTAACAACTTTAAAGCTGCTTAAAGGGAAATTAAAGAGAAAATGAAACTTTATGAACCCTCTTAAGTATGACTCTGCTTTTCTTTGTTTGTGCTTTAACAAAAATATGGAATTATAAATTTTAAATTGATTTAGGTGCATCTTGCTAGCTCCAGGGTGGACCCCTTTTTGCCTTCAGAACTTTTCATGACATGGATTCATCAAGGTGCTGGCAACAGTCTTCTAAAATTTTGGTCCATGTTCACATGACAGCATCACACAGTTGCTGCAGATTTGTCAGCTGCACATGATGTCATTCGCCCATTTCACCACATCTCAAAGGTGCTCTATTGGACTGAGATCAGGTGACTGTGGAGGCCATTTGAATACAGTGAACTCACTTTCATGTCTATAGCAGACATGAAGCATTATCGTGATGGAAGCAGCCATTGGATGATAAGTACACTGTGGTCATAAAGGGATGGACATGGTCAACAGCAGTATTAGGCTACAGCATTTAAATGTTGCTTAGTTGGTACTAAGGGGCCCAAAGAATGCAAAGAAAATATCCCCACACGATTACACCACCAGCAGCCTAAACTATTGATACAAGGTGTGGTGGATCCATGTTTTTATGTTCTTTATGCCAAATTCTGACACTACCATAGGATTGTCACTGCAGAAACCAAGACTCATCCATCTAGAGGACGTTTTTCCAATTTTTAATTGTTCAATTTTGGTGAGCCAGTGTGAATTGTAGCCTTAGTTTGCAGTTTTCAGCTGACAGAAGTGGCGCCCGGCCTTTTGCTGCTGTAGAAGGCCACACCCAGGCTGATGTATTGTGCATTAACAGATGCTGTTCTGCGTACCTTGGTTATAACAAGTGGTTATTTGAGTTACTGTGATCTTCCTGTTAATTCAAAACACTCTGACCATCCTGCTATTATCTCTGGCATCAACAAGACATTTTCATCCAGAAAACTGCCACTCACTGGGTATTTTCTCTCTTTTGCACCACTGTCTGTAAACTTCTCGATGTTCATAACTCGCAGTATGTCAGCAGTTTCTGAAATACTCAGACCAGGCCATCAGGCATCAACAACCATGCCACTTTTACTTAAATCACCTTTCTTCCTTATTTTGATGCTTAATTTGAACTTTACCAGGTACTCTTGATCATGTCCACATGCCTAAATGCATTGGGTGTTGGAATGTGATTAACTGATTAGATACCTTAATGAGTAGTGGAACAAATGTGCCTAACAAAGCGGCTGGTGAGTGTAAGTTATCAGGTTGTTATAATTTTTTAACTGTTTAGGATTTTTCTATTGTAAAAGTGACCTCACAATTATGTAGGCTTGCAATAGTACTGTTGTTTAATTGAAGGTTGATTTTCACTCTGAGAATTCTCCTATCAGCACTTCAAAACACAAAAAGGTTTTTTTTTTCAGCCGGTCTCTTAGCATTGCAGTTAGCTTTACACAGTTACCAGGAAGAACAGGCAAGTTATCTTCAACCTAGAATACAAACATTGCATTTAGCACCCAATCTCATTGTTTATTCAACACTTAACATGATAATATGGCCAACATTTAGCTTAAAGCACCATGCTAACATTTAAAACACAAAGTTAACTAGCACGTATAGGTTCTCTGTCATCCAGGTCATGGTAGTCTCAGGATCTTACACTACCAACGAAAGCGACTGGACTTCTTTAAGTGTCCAGTCGCTTTCTTTCCAAGATCCTTAGTTAACTAGCATGATGCTAATCTCAAACCTTGAGATTAGCCAAATAAGGTGGCTATCACAGTAGCAGTATTAATTAGTGAAATGGTTTTCTATCATTACCTGAACAAGCGGCTTGCCTAAATCTGGATTTAAAAATACATTTTTTTTTTGTGTCCCTCTACTAAAAATCGGCGATGACCTTTGACTTAACTGTAATCACAGTGTTCCTGGAGTAAACTAGATTTGTGCACTGTTTTCAGGCTTTAGAAAATCTAGTCCCATGATGGGAGACTTCTATTAATCACAGATCAGATCAGGTTAGTAGTACAAATTAGTACAGTTAAAACCTATACAGGTTTTTACTATAGGGATACAGAATTGAGATAAAGTCAAAACCAGTGACTGTAAAATTAATTTGAGGTTAAACAGGGGACGACATGGGAGAGTGTGGTTTTTACTGATATGAAGGCAAAAAAATAATGCTGAAGTATTTTCACATACACACTTCAGCCCTGTGTTTGGTGTTGGGTTTCGGCTTTCTGCAGTTTTAATACTCAGCTAGGTATTTTTGGAAATTTAATTTATGCTCCTTTTTTGGTCAAAAGCAAGACTTCATCAGGTGAAGAGTCACACCATAGCTTAGGTGTTTGGCTTACGTTTGATTTTTTTAGTTTATTTCTGAGCTCGTTACCATTATGCAGTTTTTATTTCATTGATAAAATTGTTTTGTCATTGTGTAAATATATGTGTATTGAGATATATGTCTGTTCTGTGTATACAAGCTTTTTTTGTATATATATTTTTGTTGGCTGTTGTAAGAGGGGGATTTCTCAACCGTTGCCATAAATAAGTAATAGTAAAATACAGTATACTTTATTTCTTTCACTCTGTAGGCAGACAGGATGTAAGACTTATTTCATGCAGACAGGAATAGATATAATACTATACAAGTTGTCAAACAATATGATCTGCTGGATAGTGATTATTACTGCATTGATCAAATGTCTGTATCCTCATTCATTAGACGGCATGTTGCTTAAATACATCCTTATGTCAGTGAGATGCCATTTTTTTCACATCATGTAAATATTCTGATATTATATTCACTTACATGCTCATAAAGATTGTGAAACATTTTTTGTGTTGTAGGTGAAAGTGGGGCTGGAAAAACAGAAGCCAGTAAATACATCATGCAGTACATTGCAGCAATCACAAACCCAAGCCAGAGGGCAGAGGTCGAGAGGTGAGCCCTCACATGGTCATCAGATTCGTGAGTTTTATTTTAATTTGATGTTGCCATAAATAACTTGTCTTTCTTCTATTCCTCTGACTGCACTTTACCTCCCTCATGGCTGATTCTGTAATTCCATCATCGGTTACCACAACATGATCAATCAGTGTGAAGAATGTGCTGCTGAAGTCCAACTGTGTGCTGGAGGCCTTTGGGAACGCCAAGACAAATCGCAACGACAACTCCAGCCGCTTCGGCAAGTACATGGACATCAACTTCAACTTCAACGGCGATCCCACCGGAGGACACATCAACAACTACCTGCTAGAGAAGGTGAGATGATGAAGGGGTTTAAACTGCAGAGAGAGGGCCTTCACAGTGAGCCTCTGTTGAAAAGTACCAAAAAGTTCTTCTCATTTAGCTTTTAAATTACATCTTTCCTGCTGAACATGAATGTTTCATGAGGTGATAACAAAGAGGTGTGAAGGAACATCCATGAATAGATGTGTCTGTGAAGCCTCTATCCTCCTGCTGCTGCGCGTTAATGAATTGCTCACCTGGGGGTACTTGATGCTGCTGTATTTATCTGCTCTGTTAAAAAAAACGTCTGACACTCAGATCCAGTTTAAATGATGGTGCCATGATTTATTCTCAGAGGGCAGAAATAACCACGCTGTCTCAAAGCAGCAAAAAAAAATAAAAATCCAGAGATGAAATACAGCTGGTGGAGATTTGGACTTTTTTCTCTAAAACTAGGTGGTCTGGTCTTATTTGCATGGTGCAACTTTTATATTTTTGACTAAACACTGGAGTTGTAGCTGTCTAAAACACAAAGCAAAGGCAGTTTTTCCAGGAGAAATTAACTTTTGACACCACCACAGAGATAAAAGAAAACCATCAGCACTATGAAAATTCTTTTTTTCCACACTACTTTTGCTGTTTAACTCATTTACTGAAGCATAATAGTTTATTATGAAAATACACATGCAAATGCATATATTTTTACTGTATGTGGACTGTACATGTGTAGTCTTCCAGCAAAAGCTCATTTGGTGTTCGGAAAAGCCATGAAAGTCCTTTGTGGAGGTAAAAATTTTCACCAGTGTTTCAGAAACATCCAGGGAAATATTGATCTTTGATATCTGAAAATGACAGCTGACTAGCATAACATGTGATGCTCGTTCATAGTGTTGCTTTCACTTTTACTTTTTGTACTGACCCACTTGATTCAACCCCCAAAGATTTTTTAAAACATATTTTTTATTTTGTCTCAAAAACTGACCTTTTCGGAAATTGTATGTAGTATACATTATAAGTGTAATGATATTTTTCCATTTTAATTTTTATGGTTAGAAGTTGAGTTAATAAAGCAGTACAAGAACACATAACCAAAATTACCAGATAAATATTTCCTTTAATGTCAGCACACAAAAGGCAACAAATTCTAACAAACTGACACAGACAGGCATTTATTGTCAGCTTTGCATTCAAATTGACCAAATGTATTTAGGATATATTTAGTCTCATTCTTCCAGTTCTAAGGTTTATTTAGTCTGAGAACATATATGAATGTCTGTGCAAGTTCTCAGTCATCCAGGTCATGGTAATCTGAGCTTGGAAAGAAAGTCCAGTTGCTTTTCTTTCCAAGCTCCTTGGAAAACATATTTTGATGTATATTCCAGCTAACACTAATTAACTGAAGTTTGCAGATACATGGCAGTCACACGGGTCATGTAATACAGTAGCAGAAAACTAATAGGATGTAGAATGGTAGTTGTTATGTCATAGTAAGAAGGTCCCAGGTTCAAATTCTTTTGGGGTTCTCTCTGTGTACTCTTGCTTAATTAGGGATTCTAACCTTGTTACAGCCTATTAAGCTGTCCAGGGTGTCTGCTGCCTCTCACCTCATGACACCTGGGATAGGCTTCAGACCCCACATGTGACCCTGAATTAAAGAAGGAGTTGGATGGAGTAGTGTAACTCATTTCCTCCTATAATGAATAACTAAAGTAATGCATTATTTTTCATTATGTAAAAGAATAATGTGTAATACATTTTGAGGAATGACCTTAACATTGGTTACAGAAACTGCACTTGACTTCAGAAAGTAACTCTTGAAAAAGCTTGGTCATCACAGAATAATTGTATAACACTGTAAGAGTACCTTAGGTAGCATTTTTTATTTG
Source organism: Tylochromis polylepis (assembly GCA_015107715.1). Taxonomy (NCBI): domain Eukaryota; kingdom Metazoa; phylum Chordata; class Actinopteri; order Cichliformes; family Cichlidae; genus Tylochromis; species Tylochromis polylepis. The sequence goes on from VVHJ01030814.1 coordinate 13,684, forward strand.
CTACCATAATCTGTTTTTCTGTTCAAGTCCAGGGTGGTGCATCAGCAAGGAGGTGAGAGGAACTTCCACTCCTTCTATCAGGTGAACTGCAGTCTGCACTTCTGCTGTAAAACACCACAATTATCACATGAACACATGAACACGTTCACTCCACAGCAATAACGAGGCTGTGCAATCTAACCTCCACAAATAAATGTCACCTGCCCAGTGATGCCTGCACAGCTGTACAGTCACAGTGGTGCTGAGCTGGTATATTTGCTGTGTTTTCATAGCTGCTGCGTGGAGGCTCTGATGAAATGCTGCAGTCATTTCACCTGCAGAATGATCCTGCTGTTTATGTTTATACCAAAGAGGGAGCGGAAACTGCTGTGAGTATATCATCTTGAGAGTTTTAGTTTAAGAATTAATAAAAGTTTGAATAACTGATATAAATTAAACAAACTGTATGAATTTTAAAATAAGTCTTTTTTTAATTTTTAGTATAATTTGGAAAAATATTCCCAGCAGCCCATGTGTCTTTGAGAAGCAATTTTGTTTTGTTTTGCATTTTTATTTTATCTCTTCGCTTTCCAGACTTCCAACAATGACCGCTCGAGCCACAAAGCAGTGATGAGTGCACTGGAAGTTATTGGCTTCTCAAAAGAGGAGATCACCTCAGTTTATCAGATCCTCGCCACCATTCTGCTTTTGGTATTTTAGAGCTCGGTTTAATGACTTTTATTGACATACATGTAAAACATAAATTGGTTAATACACTTTAAACATCCAATGGAATGGTTTCTTTTTCAGGGCAATATGCAATTTGAGAGCGATGGTGAGAGTGTTAATATTGTGGGACAAGAAGTTGTGAACCACATCTCAGAACTGACGGCCACAGAGCCAGACAGCGTCAATAAGAGCCTCCTGTACCGCACGGTGGCCACTGGAGGAGGCGAGGTCATTGAGAAGGGGCACACAGAGCAGGATGCCTGCTTTGGACGGGATGCTTTTGCCAAGGTGCTAAAAACAGGCCCGGAATAACTCAACACGATGACATTTACAGTAAAGCTAAATGGTGTTACAGCTCCTGAGGAAGAATATAGATTTTAACAACATATTTTCACAGTTGTCACATTATTTTAAGCTCTACCTTCTCTCCTGCAGGCTCTCTATGAAAGGCTTTTCGGCTGGATAGTCAGCCGCATCAACGGCATCATTGAGGTGAAAGACTACGACCCAGTGCTACATGGGAAAAACACTGTAATTGGTGTGCTGGATATCTATGGCTTTGAGATCTTTGACAACAACAGGTGGGTGTCACAACACTGTTTTGACATCCGCCCTCCTTTCTTGTGAACATTAGTCATTGTTGTTGCTCAAATGTTTGTTCCGCTGTTGTCGGCCAGCTTTGAGCAGTTCTGCATCAATTACTGCAACGAGAAGCTGCAGCAGCTTTTCATCGAGCTGATCCTCAGACAGGAACAAGACGAATATCAGAGAGAAGGCATCACCTGGCAACATGTGAGGAAAACACACACACACACACACACACACACACACACACACACACACACATGCACATGCACGCACACACACAAGCACTTGTGAAAGAACTGCTGCGTCCATATTTGTTTTTCCTCAAAGTGGGCCAGTTATGCTTTCCATTGTTTCTCTTGTATTATACATCCGGTTCCAGTGGTGGATGCTCATATGAAACATGGCAACATTTCAAATAATAAGGTCAAAAGGTCAAGTTTCAGACCACTTGAAATGCCCTGTTCCAGACAGATTTCTCTCGCCTTGGCTCTGTGATTCAAATAGGGAGATGTCTTTAAATGGTCATCTCAGGCACACAGATCTTGCACTGAAGCCTCACCCACCTGCTGTTTAAACCTTCTGCTTGAGAGAGGTAGCCAATCAGAGGAAAGCTGAGTTTGAAGGAGAGGAACAAAAACATCTTGCTTAAGACAGGGGATGAAGTGGGCATCAAAGCCCAGAATGAGATAAATAACAATAATTTTACTGTAAACTGTGCAAAACTACCCATCAGCTCTGACTTTGAAATGTAATGATGTGTCTAGGTGTATCTAAAGGTCAGGCTGGGAGATTAAAAGTGTATTTTGCATTCAACATCAACTTCAGTAGTTCCCATCCTATCTCAAATTCATGTTTTAATTATACTTTTACTTTTATATAACCCATGTAGCATTACTGTACCCCAGCCCCAGATCAGTCCTCGCTTTTTGGTCAGTTCAAATGAGGGGCTGATCTGACTGTGAAACTGAGGACACTGCACTTGTCAGTGAGAGGGTTTTGTTTTTTTTTTGCAAATTACCATACCCTGGATAATCCTCATTTCTGACTTTAATGAGGACCATAAATTAGAAATTAGCATCATGTTTTATTTATGATTTATCCACTAAAGTCATCATCAAAGTGTTTACCGAGGACACAGACAAAGTGAGCCAAGGACCTTTTCCTCATAGATTTCTATGCAAGAAGTCTTTCTGCAACCAGATGAGTCGCCCCCTGTTGGATTCTCTTAAAACTAATGCAGGTTTAAGAAACTTGTGCAATGGCTTCACTTTTCACTCCCAGAAGCTTCATCTATCCTTCATAATGTCGATCTAAAAAAGGAACTCCGAGTAGATTCAAATTGAAAATCTTCTAATTAGTCTCCATGGCAAACAAAATCAGAAACTCTTCGAGGGCTGGATTTAAAGTCACAGCAAAAGAGAATAGTTTCATGTGAGCTTAAAACCCTGACCTGTCTGGTCACTTGTGGACACCTGGTTGCTTAGGTAACCCTCTCATGTCTTTTATACACTTTCTTATTTCAATAAGCACGCTCATCTTTCACTCCCATTTGTGGTCGCTTCATCCTCAGAGTTGAGAAAAGTTTACCTTGTCACCCTTTAGCTTTGCATTGCTGACTGTTATGTTGCCTGTTTGCCACATGTTGTTGGATTAAACTGAGATCACATGGCCTCTGGTCACCACATCACTACTAGTCTCTTTTTGTGTTAACTCTCTACAACAAAGTGTGTATGTGTTTGTATGGGGGTGTCGTTGCGAGACCAAGAAACTGACCAAAACCGCACACCTGCTGTATGTAGACACATCTGTCACAAAAACACACATGAACAGAACAAAATTCTCATGCAGTAACAAGAGCAACCACTTCATTCACAAAGCAATCTGTTCTTTCTTTGAACTGACAGTCATGATGTTTATGTGCAGATCGAATACTTTAACAACCAGATCATTGTTGACCTGGTGGAGCAGTCCCATAAAGGCATCATCTCCATTCTGGATGAAGCTTGCCTCACTGTTGGAAAAGTCACTGACACAGTCTGCTTGGACAGCATGGACACCAAACTGGCACAGCACCCCCACTACACCTCCCGCAAGGTCAGAACTAATTACGACGTCTCCTCATGTGATGTAACATTTACACTACAATTCCCTTAATAGACTTGAAGGTTAGAAAATAACCTTATGCTCTCTAACAGTAGCACACAATTAAAAGGGCACTCAAAGAGCACATCCTCTGCCAAGACCAGTGGCTTATTTAGCAAGTTTAAGAGAAATTTGCTTCGTACTCTTAAAGTGTAATACTTGGAAAGATAGCATGCTTTGATAATGACTGGGTTTCATTAGCACTTCTGCCACTGCACAATAATATAAGTGTTTGTTTTTGTGAATCACAACATGATGAGGTTATCAAGCCTCTCAACAAAAGCAGAAGAGCTTTAAATGTTGTAGCACAAAGTGGTCTAAAAAAGGGATCTCTAACTTTCAGAATTAACTGAGAAGGAAGTGGTTTATTCTCAACATGTTCTCATCAGACTTACAGTAAACCTTAAAGGCAATAGAAGGAAGCAATCTGATAATTTGTCAAAATGGAACTGCTGATAGTTGCTTTTTGTAGGTTAGAAGCACCCAAGTGAAGCAGTGGAAATGCTAAAACCTCAACTAAATTGGGTTTCGCTCATTTTGGGGAAAGGTGGATTGTAAACATGTAAAAACAAAACCAGTAAAGCCGGTGAAGCAATTTATACGAAAAAGGTTGAGACAAATCCACACTAGTCAGAATCGAAGATTAGTTCAATTCTGACTAGATTAGAATAGTTCTTCAGGCTTTCTGAAGGTCCTTCATATGTTTTACTTTGGACATTGGCTGCTTTTTCACTCATTTCCAGTCCAGTCCTTGTACCTGACCATTTTCAGAGGAATGTTTTATTTGCTTGTTAAGCCACTTAACACTGACTTATAAATCATTCAAGGATAAAAAGGCACCTAACTCAAGGTAAAGTAGGAACCAGTGTTGTCTTTACACATACAACTTAGCAAAGAACTAATTTTAAAATATATCTGCGGGCACTTACTAACAGAAAACAGAAAACACAAAAACACAGTTTGTTTGCATTTCTTTAATTGCATATATGAAAAATACCAAAGATGACACAGCTTGACAGTCATAAAATATATTTGTGTACCAAGAGGTTGATTCCCAAAGAACTATTGGTTGAAAAGTTATCATGCACATCTCAGCATGGTGTGCACTCTGTCCTTAAGAAATTGAGGAAAACAAACAAGTGGAGGAAAAGAGGAAGTGACAAAAGCAGATGAACAGTATCTGAAAGTCCTTTCAGGAAATCAGACAAAAAAACAACAAAGACCTGACACAGAACCTGAGAGATGCATCTGGCCCTTCAGTTCAGTCATCCACTGTTCACTGAAGCCTCATCAGAAATAGAAGGGTGGCACTCAAGAGGGCATTCTTAAGAACTGGACTGAAAATCTTTGGTAGCAGGTGTTACTGAGTGATGAGACTGAATTTGACATTTCTGGTCCAAATTGTTATCGCTATGTACAGAGAAGGTCAACAGACAGTGACTATGGTCATCTGTAAAATGCAGTTTAAGCTCTGTCATGGTTTGGGGCAAAAGTTTTTCTTATATACTGTGTTTCTATTCATGTTTGCACGTTTCAGTAAATCACTGAACTTGTCTCTCAGTGTTCAAAATGTGAAGAAATGAGAGGTAGCTTGAGACTTTTGCACAACACTGGTGAAATGTTTGTGTTGTTTTTTTTTAATTTAAATATAGAGGAAAATAAAAACACCCCCTAAACACCACCCAACAACCCACCTAAGAGAACAGGTGCAGTTTTGAGGTTTTACCAATAGAGAGCAGAGTTTCTCCAATATTTTTCCTGTTAGGTTTGCTCCAGATATGAGGAGCTTTTTGAAGTGCAGGATCTCCAAAGCTCCTCATAAAGCAGTAAAGTCTGAAGATGTCTGTAATTGAGTTAAATAGATCATGTTTCACTCACGTTGCCTTTTCTTGTTTCCAGCTCAGCCCCACTGACAAAAGCATGGACTTTAAGAAACACTTCCGTATTCGCCACTATGCTGGAGACGTCACGTGAGTCGCTATATTTTGCACTGTTTGTTGTCATGTTTTTCAGCCCAAGGCCTCTCTGTGGAGAAAAAATAATGACAGGCTGCTGTACTTGAGTTCACGAGTGTAAGCCATATAATCCTATTAAAGGAGGTCAGCTCATGGCAACGACATCATTTGGGGCTCCTGTGGTCCAGAGTGACAGCTTTACTGAGCAGAATATGTAATAAATTCCCGTGTTAACCAAAATCTGTGCAATCCTGGAAAGATGTCGTCACTTGTCATATCCACTTAATGTATAATTGTATGGACAGTGGCTGTTTCCACAGATTACAGTAGGGTTCAGATGCCACATACATATACATAAAGGGCTCTACTCTGCACATAAACAGGGCAATGTGGAGGCAAGGAGAGGACACGCACGCGTCTTTTTACAATAGGATCAGTGGACATTCATGTCCAAAACCTTCCAACCCTCCCAAAAAAATGTGTCAAATTTTAAGTCACATAACGATCATTTAAATATATGTTTTGCAACACATAGAATAAATTCCATCCATCCATTTTCTTGACCACATATCCAGTTTAAAGTCAGAGGAGTGTTGGAGTCTGTTCCAGCAGTCGTCGGGAGACAGAGGCGGGGTACAGGCCTCAGTCCATCGCAGGGCTAATACAGAGAGACAGACAGCCATTCATTACTGATATCATCTTTGTTGTGGTGACAAAGGTTATTTTAGTTCACTAAAACTAAACAAAAAATCTAAACTATGCATGCTAAGTAAAATATTTTAATGACTGTTAATAAAAGATAAGTAGAGATAGTAAAGATTTTAAAAATGTGTTTCGTTTTAGTGACATTTCTGAGCACAGACAGGATTGTGAGACATTTTTGCTTATGTTTATTGAGACTGGAGGGTAAACATGACTATGAGTCAAGTGTTTGTAATATATGTTCTGAAAACTTCAAATCTTGCTCTGGTCAGCCTTTATCATCATAGCAGAAACACTCTAAACCTAACACTGAATCAGATAAAAGCAGTTAAAAGTGTCTGGGCTCTCCCAGGAAGAGGTTCTACTCCTCCACCTTGAAAGGAGGCAGGTATGGTGATTGAGACATATGACTAGGATGCCTTTTAGATGCCTCCTAGGCGAGGTGTTTCGGGCAAGTCCAACTAGGAGATGGCCTTCTGGAAGACCCGGGACACTGGGGAAATAACGTTAATAATGTCAGGCTTTGAATGTCACGCTCGATGAGGTGGCCTTTAATAAGGAAGTCTGGGTATCTACATATGCCCCTGCAACCATGACCCTGTAGTAAATGCACAGATGGATTATACTTGTAAAAGTAGACAAAATCTAAAAATTAAAAACTTTATTAAAAAAAACTCTGTAGTTACCCTGGCAGCGGCTTGCAAAAGTGTACTTTACTAAAGTCAAACAGGAGGCGTTCTGAGCTGCTAGAAAACAATTTATAGGATAGATTACATCATAAATCACATGTATGGCTATAAAACTGATATATGCATATTGGGCTTTTTAGCTTTTAGCCTGCTCTGGAAGTTGAATTTATTTTTCATTGATGTTAGTGGTTGCTTGGTTTATGACACACAGACCAAAGAAGAAACACTTTACTCAGCTTCCTTCTCCATCACTGCTCCATTTCCTTATCAGGATTTAAACACTGCGGCGGCCAGATGAGGCCCCTGGCCAGCAGTCACCCACCGTGGCTTTGGATCCCCACAGCTCACGTGTACTGCCCTCAATCTAGAGAGGGAAGGACATTAATATGTCAAGGGAACACGCAAGTGGAGGAGGATGAGGAGAGATGGAGCCAGCTGATGAGACAATTTTGTCTCTGTGTGATACAGCAGCAGTAATCAAAGAGTACTGAAGGAGGTTTATTGAGGGTCTGTGACTCTGGGAAATCCAGGCTAACAGGATGTCAAACACACACTGAAACACAGGACAATTTCATGCATGAGCTCAGGATCGCTCTCATCCACAGTTAGCATTGCTGTTTCTATTCCCCTGAAACACATAAAAGAAAAGGTCCTTGTAGTAGTGATGTAGTAGACATGAGAATGTGCAAGTAGCTGTTTAAATGAGTTGTTTATTATTTTTTGTATATTAAATGGGGTTGTAACTAACAAGTAACAAGTTGTAACAACTAACTTGTTAAGTGATGATGCAACTATGGAAGCAGTAAGGTTGTACTTAATTCTTTTTTTTGTTTTTTAACCTTTTTTACCTCCTGTAAGTCAACTAGGCCAACTTCACTAACCTGCCAAATGTTCCTTGTATTTAGTTTTTCATGTCTGTTTATGTCTAAAGCTAAAGCAGCGCTGTACAGTATTGTGTAGAATTAAACTGTCTAACTCCCTGCTAACTTCGAACTCTCATAAATCCTCTTTTTCATCTGGACATTAGGGTTAGGGTCAGACATTTTGGAAAGATAAGCAGATTAATTTTGCTGACCAGATCACTGTGCTGTCAGAGAAAAAACACACACGTAAGCAACCATATAAGCTGAGTCTGAGAGGGTTAAATTATTGAATATTAAGTTTCTTTGATTGTTTAGTCATGAGCATCCTAGAAAAACCGTGTCATCAGGGTCTGAAAATGCAGTTGAGTCCCACTCTTGCCAGCAGTAACATGACGGGCTTGATAAGAGCGTGTGTCACAGACCTGCAGTAAGTCATGACAGATGGCTGTCCCTGTCACTGCGTGTCCCCATCATCCGGCCCCTGCTCACCTCAGGGCCACGATGGGGTCTCTCCAGCTGAGCTGTCACCTCTCGTATATTGCTTCCTGGTGGCACCATCCCCTGTCCCATCCCATCCCATCTCAGTCTTTCCTTACTCTGGCTAAATATACTCTCTTCCTCACCACCCACTGGCCCCCCTTCTCCACTCTCATCAAACCACCAGTATCAGAAGCTTTGACCTACTTTGTTCTCTCCTCCTTTTTCCTCTGTCTTTTTTCATCCTGTTTCCTCTTCTCCTGCTTCTGTTCTCACCTGGCTCTCGTTGCTATCGGCGCTTTTAAATCCCTGCAGAATTTCAGCCTGCACATGCAGCACTTTCAGGAAAGATATACAGTTTCATATATTCCTACTCCACAGCTTTATATTGCAGGACATCTCACATCTTTGTCACCTGACTCACTCCATAAGTGCTCCCTTTCACCTCGTGCCACTCAGCGGTCTCCTTGCACCAGCCTTGACCTTCATACTTTAATATACATTCCTCTAGATCATTGTTGTGTCTCTGGAGACCGGCTGCCTTTATCTTTGCCTGTCCTCTCCTGTCTGCTCTGTCGCAACAGCTTTCCTACGCTTGTAAATGAGTGTTGTGGCTTGTTGTTGTGGGTCCTGAACCCTACCTTTTTTCTTTTCACACTGTCTTACTTCAGCAAGCCTCCCAAAAATCTGATCAGGTTATATTGACTTCTGAGAGCCAAGGAGACACATCTGTCACAGGCATTGATAAATTGTTAACAAATGAGTATATCCTGGACTCTTTCCCCTTGACTTCTATAGGCCTGGAAGTCTCTTTGGAGCCACAGGTATAGGCCCCTGCTGACCATTAAAGCACAGATTTAAGGCACTTCCACACTGGCATCCCTTCTAAGATCCAGAGGCTATGTCCAACTTTTACACTGTCTATTATAGAAATCCGTGACATGTTGGACTTGAACTTAGGATGCTAGAGTGTGCAGTGAAATCATTCTGTCCATCATCAACCTTTCCAGAATGCAAAAATGGATGTTTTCGCCCTCATATGCCTCCCAAGGAACAGTGCAAATGAGACCAGACACTGACTAATTTGCTCTGGCACTGGACTGAATATGAAGTGAAACTAATTTAAAATAAACAAGAGTACGCTGATGCCATTTGGGTGGCCTTTATTGAAAGTAAAATTCATGCTGAATACTTTATTATTGTTAATAATTGATAAAAATAAGAATGTTTCAGTGTTTTTTGGCTTCTAAATGGACTGGTGCTTATATAATGCTTTCATTCACTTACGTTTGTGCTTTTCTATATAACATTCACACTCCAGTGAACACATCAGAGAGCAACTCAGGGTTCAGTATCTTGTACAAGGATACTTTGGCATGGCAGGGATTGGACCACCAACCTTTCCATTAGTAGATGACCTGCCTCTACCTCCAGAGCTACAACCACCTCAAGTGGGGAAAGACACAGAATGTTTGCGAACCAGTGGTTTAGTAGTTCAAGGTAAAACAAGTCCAGGTAATCAGGAAGTTGGTGACTGAGTCCCAACTTGTGATAGTCAGCGTACATACGTGTTCTTTGGTGAGACACTGAACCCAAAAGTGCCCTAAATATGTCATTGCTGTTAATGTGGATTATAGCCCAAAGTCCTGTAACTGGGTGATGAGAGTAGAAAACCCCCATATAAAATGTAGTCTTAAAAAACTGTAATTATAGGGGAATATTTTTATACATTTTTGTTTTGGTGCTTTTACTGATTTTAAAGCTCCTCTACCACAGGTTATGTGCACAGTCCAATAAAAGGGATACACTTTTTAAAGTCAGAAATGCATCCACACTGTGCATCATATTGTTACACTGTGAATATGAGGAAGAGGTTTTTATGAGGCAATGCTTACACTACAGCAGGCTCATACCCCGGAGCTGGACGGCTTATGTAACTGTGCCTTACAATGTGTCCGTGACCTCCCACTGATGCCTCATCAAAACCAAATGAGCAGTTTGTGGAGAGAAAAAAAAGGCAGACAGATTAGTTTGCAGACAGTTCTTTTTATCTAAACGTGAGCCATGGGGAGAATTTGACCATGTACCTAATTTGTAAATTGACTAAGCAGCATGACTCTTGCTCTAATCCTTTGCCGGAGGTCTGTGAGTCATTAGTAGCAAAGAGTGCAGTTAATGATAGCGACCCTTTGAGTGGCAGACACTTACTCTTTAAACTCTATTACTATTTTAGTCTGACTTCTGTGTAACTTTAGCATCTTGATTGTTATTGTTCACTCCAAATACTCATCAATGGGGCCTCCCTCTCATTACTAAATAATTACTCTCATATCATCCCCTCTACATCTATTGCAGATATTCCGTCGAGGGCTTTTTGGACAAGAACAAGGACCTACTTTTCCAAGACTTCAAGCGCCTTATGTACAACAGGTGCCAAACACAAGCATAACTGACAGTTTTTCTCAGCATCAAAATGCTCTTGACAGTTCATTAACTGGGTCATGTGTATATATGAGTTTCTTCTTCCCTCAGTCTGCACATCCCTCCTCTGCTAGCCTAGTTAATGGTGTCCTTTCTTTACTCTTTACCCCGCTTTCTTGCTTCTCATAGTGCCAACCCAGTCCTAAAGGAGATGTGGCCAGATGGTCATCTGAGCATCACAGAGGTCACCAAGCGGCCTTTGACTGCTGCCACCCTGTTCAAGAACTCCATTGTGGCCTTGGTTGATAAACTGGCATGCAAGGTCAGTAGTTTCTGCTTATGATTGACTTCCTCTTTCCTTCTCTTAACCCCAGAGGGAGGCTCTGGATGTATTTTCAGCTAATTAATGCATGTTTGAAGCCCACACTGTCAAAGAGTAGTAAATGAAGAGGCATTAAAGTTGAGAAAACTGATTTCTAAACTAATTCGTAAATATGTTAATCCATAATACCATTGCTTTATGTCTGTTTCAAGATAGTTATTTTGATCGCTACCACTCCATCTACTTAGAGAGCAGCCATGAGACAGTCCTTAATGAATGGGCATGAATAATGTTAAATGGCTAAAATAGTAAGTTACCTTTAGATAAAAACATTTAAAAATTATTGTGTACGATCTTAGGTTTCTTGAAATACAGACTTCCACCTCTTCTTAAAGTCAATAAAGAGTTCTTTTACTGATGGCATGAAGTTGGCTTTAAGGTCAGTTGTAAGGTCTTGGGGTTGTTACAGCTTCACCTTGATCACAAACTACGCCACCGTCGAACTAAAACATAAAATTCAATGAAATAGTAAGACGAGTGAAATAAAGACATAAACTGATCTATATAACATACAAAACATACCTCGCTGGCTGATCCATGCTTTGAGGCAGAAATGAGCACTTTACAGATACTTTTAAGAACAAACTTCCTCTGAATTACATTGGCCTCTCCTGCTTCAACATGCCATATATCAACATGGGCATGCATCTCCCTCAGGTGCACCGGTGGAACCAACATGCAGTACAATAGTTCCTACATGAGAATTTTCACAATAAACGACCTAATGACATATAAAACATGCATGGTGCAAAACAAAATACCTTAACTGAAAGTGAGGCAGTAAAACAGACTGTACCAGAAGTCAAATGAAGCACTATTAAAAGCCTTTCTATCCCATTTTGCCCAAAACTGCTCTTTTTTTTTGTAAATGTGTGCTGATTGGGTGGTTAAGGCTTTATAACAGTACCTTTTTTCTACCTAGTATTGCCTTGATGTAGTAAATGTTAGCAGTTTGGTGTGAAGTCAAAATGGTGAATGCTCTAAAATGACTTGTGGCATCCATTATGCTTACAGTAAAGCATTTGCTTTTATACTGAAAACATAATGAAAAGTGTCAAATATGTTACTTTTACCCTATCAGCATTACACTTTTAGGTTGCAGCCCCATTCATGCCATTCAAGCCAGAATTTGAAATAGTGGGATTTCTCCTTTTATTGGAAATGTTCTGAGTCGTTCTAAAGGGCTCGCTGACTTTGTGTGTGGTACTGTAGTAGGATGCCATCAATTAGTGAAATGTCTTTCCTCTTAGATATCCCACAATATCTGTGGTGTTTAGGAACCACAAGAGCTCAGCCACAATGTAGCTGACCACATAAAAGCACAGAGCATAGTCGCCAAGGGTTGAGGCACATAGCACTTAAAAGTCCCAACGACCTCCTCTGGCATTAACGTCAGCACAAAAACTGTGCGCTGGGAGCTTCATGGTAAGGTTTCCATGGCCAGCTCTTGTAGGTTTAATGTGTAGGTGACCCAGTACTTTTGAACATATACTGTAGGTGGCTGTCTCACCAGATGATATTTCATATAGTTCTCTTTTTTTATGGTGTAGCTACCTACTTATTAATGTAATCTTGTTAGCTTTAGATTAGTGTAATTGTTTTTTTGTTTGTTTTTGTTTTGTTTTGTTTTTTTACAATTATTAGAGCTACCAAAATGTCACTTTATTAAAAGACCCAAGGTTGATTAAGGTTGATTTATTCAGTTTAGGTTTAGCTTTAACTAAAGCTAAGTGGGTGTATGACCAGCTGCATATCTCATTTTATTTAGCATAGCTGTGTAGTTAGATACGTAACTGGTGAGTTAGTGAGAAATTCATTTTTTGGCTCAATCCTTAGTTAAATTACCAAAATTTCACTAAAGAGGATAGGATAAAAAAGTAATTCTAGTAAAATTATTCAGTTTAGTTTTGCTTCAGCTAAAGCTAGTGTAGGTGGCTAATCACAAGCTTGCATTTATTTTGCCTTTCCTTGCTTTATTTAGCTTAGCTACCTAGTTTCTGCCCAGTTAACAAGTTCCTATCAGCTTGTTAACTTTAGAATAGGCAAAATGCCTTTTCCTCAAATCATTAGATGAATTACTAAGATATAATTTCATTAAAAGTAAGAAAAGATATATTTGAATCAATTGTTTTAGATTTAGCTTTAGCTAAGCTACATGCCTGTCTCATCAGGTAAAATTTCATATGCCTTTCTTTCATTATTTAGCATAGCTGTCTAGGAAGCCACCCAATTACAGAGTTGCTCTAAGCTTGTTAGAGGATTTTAATAGACTTCTTTCTTCCATCATGATTGGATTTAGCTACTGCTTGATTTAGCTTTGTGGAATGACTGTCTCATTAGCTTTACAGCCAGCCTATAATTCTATGGGTTTTTTTTTTTTATATGCTGTTTTCATAAACATATAACACATTTCTTTATATAGGTTACAGACTTTAATCTAGTAAAACACATATGAAAGTCCAGTGCAGCATTTATTTTGGTTTTGCTTCTGTGCTTTGATTTTGTAGAACATGAATTGAAGTCAAATCAAATGCTCTGGAAACCCACAGATTTGTTTATATTTTTGTGTCAGAGTTTGTGTTTAGTGCCAGCGTAGATCATCTCCCCAGTTTACTCTGCTGTCTGTACTGATGCTCTGCACCAGTTATAGGCGGTTCTGGTCCCTGTAAGGCTGCATGACTCACAGACTATTCTGAGACTGCCAGTGTGTTTGTGTGATGTCTCCTTTGGATGGTGCATAACAAACATCGGAAGAGGAAGAAGAGGTGTAGCATCTACATGTATACATAGCAGTCTGTTCCTTATGGTGTCAGGGAGTAGCAGTGTTTCTAGGTTGTCCTCATCCTATCTGGCTTTTTGTGGTGCTGAGGAGGAGAAGGAAATGGAGGTGGTACATAAAGTATGCAGCTCACCTCTCCTGGCCTCATCTCACTGACTGAAGTCTGACATTTCTTGCTGTTATTTTGGGACGGCCTGCTGCCGGGCTGCTGTAGCATCTCGTCATGATGTGGCTAAGGTGAAATGAAAGTAAACTCCCATGCCTGAAGGTTTTTTTTTTTCTTTTAGGTCACGTTGAAAGAGCAGACAGTTTTCTTCAGCAGCAGTACTGAAGCACCTGTGCTCAGGCTTCCCACTTTGTTTCCTCTCAGCCTTTATTTTCTGACATTGTCTCAAACTGTTGCCAAACTGAGTCGAAACTCTGGGCAAACCATGCACAGGGATCAGTGTTTGGTGTCAGGAAGTGCTTCGCCTTATTTGTCTTTTATGGACAGAGCATTTAAATCAGTGAAAACACAACAGCCTCTGTTCTTTGACAGGATGTAGTGCATCCCCGCTATAACTGTCAAGGTTCAGGCATCCAGCCATGACCCTGCTTCATCTAATGTGCAGCTCGGTGTGCTGCTAGTGAGTAGCTGTGCAGGGCTGGGCCGTTGTGAGGCTCAGCTGCTCACTGTGGCGTTTGTTGAAACATTCTGCAAGTCTGATTAAGGTCACTGAACTCAGTTTGCCAGTTTTGCAGCTTGGCTGTGGCTTGAAGCTCAGTGACAGTTTACAAGCTGAGTTCAGTTTATTTACTCGCACAGTGATGACCGCAGCAGTGACGAGAACACTGAGAAAAATCAAAGACCTGTTCAAGTTTGTGCAGGTGATAAAACAAGAGTGTTATGAAAAAATACTGCCTCAATCATTCAGAGCATCAGTCCATGTGCAGTGTTGCCGTGTCACCAGTGATGTAATACTTTATTGAAAATGCAAACAGGCTTGTTGAAATACAGCCAAATAAAGCTCACACAATGTCAGCTGAACAACTTGTTCTATTTTGCAGGAGCCATACTATGTGCGATGTATAAAGCCCAACGAAATGAAGTCTCCGGTGTTGTTTGATGATGCCCGCTGCCAGCACCAGGTGGCCTACCTCGGCCTGCTGGAGAACGTGAGGGTGCGCAGGGCGGGCTTTGCCTACAGGCAGCTCTATGCTCGCTTCCTGCAGAGGTAAGACAACGTGATTACGGTCTAGTGAAGCAAAATGGTCAGTCTTGCACTTTGATCTGAAATCCTGACCAGATGGCACACATTTATGTAAATAGTACCACCCAAGAGATTTAGACTATTGGTGCCTCTTTCAACAAAACCTAACATGACTAAAAAAAACCCCAAAGTTAACATTTAAGGTGTGGTCAAAAAGTTGACTGAAAGAAAAAAACACATTACCAGACTGGTTTATGCATTATACGTTTTGTATTTTTTTGAAGTCAATATGTGTTGGACAAGTCATTATCCTCATATCTGACTCTAATAATGACCGTAATTTACAAAATGGATATTGTTTTTTTTTTTATTAGTATGACCTGAAACTAGAAAATGAGTCATTAGTCATCAGGAAAGTGTTTACTGAGGTCACATCACAAGAAAGTGGAGAGCAGACTTTGACAGGACTGAAAGTTTTATGGGAGCTGGAGGGATCGCCCCTGCTGGCAATTAAAAAGAAAAAGTTTACGGCTTCATTTGTCAAACCGTATGTTCAGCATTTATACTGTGGTTGCTTTCCCCTTCAGGTTTGTCTTCTTGTGTAATTCTGCACCACTGCAAGCACCCTAGCTATTTTAGGATTAAACTCCTGTTCTGACCATCTGCTGAATCTCCTCCACAGTGTCAAAATAGCAAACCTTCAAGTTGAATTCCATTTTTGGGAAGAGGAGGAAGTAGCAGTGAGCCAGATCTGGAGACTGGAAAGCTCAAATGTGATTGTGTTACTCATAAACTCCTGAGTTTTTCTTTAACAGCCTGTCAGCAGGTGCACAATGGCACAATAGCAAATGTCAAAAGGTTAAAGTTACAGAATTGTCTGGGAGCAGGAAAGTGCTACGTCAGTTAGAATAAGGTCTCAGCAGATGTGGCAGAAGCATGGCCATGTAAGTAATTAAATCCCCATTTAAAAAAATGTCAGTGAGAGCCAATGAAAGGAAGCGAGAACATGGACAGTGTCAGAGCACTGGTGGTTTTTACTGCTTTTTTCTGGACCAATTGAAGACTGGTGTTATTGTGGTGTGGTCATAACGTTTTCTCCAATTTGAATCATAGCTACACTTGACTCCTTCCAGATTGCTTGATAATACCATAAATTAAGATATCCGCCCTCCAGTGCCTCTGGATATCACAGAAGGCGTCTGGATTAAGTCTGACCCTTGGGGAGAGTTCATGGTGCACAAAAATGTGCAGTTGTCAAAAGCACAGTGACAGTGAACATTCTCTCGGTCATGCTTCTGATATTGATCCCTCACCTTGACAATTGGAAACTGCAGTATATTTACAGAAAACTGCACTTGAGTTCCCAGGTAGTAGAGTTAGTGATGTTCACTGACGTCAACCCTCTCTACCCAAGTTTGAGGTCAGAATCAGAGATGATGTGTGATCATCATCTCTGATTCTTGCTGAATGTCGCTCAGGTATAAAATGACGTGCGAGTACACCTGGCCAAACCATCTGATGGCGTCAGACAGGGAAGCTGTGGAGGCCATCGTCATCCAGCACGGTTTCCAGGACGACGTTGCATACGGCCATACAAAGCTGTTTGTGAGAACACCGCGGTCTCTCTTCACACTGGAGCAGGAGAGAACCAACCTCATCCCCATCCTGGTGACTTTCCTGCAGAAGGTGAGGCATGAAAGTGTCACCATGCTTCACAGCTGATTTAATGTTTAATTTTGAAGATTTGTTGATGTGATAATTTGACATCTAATTCAGCATCAGGAACAGTTCAGATAGTGTGTTGAAGTTAATAACATACAATGTTTTTTCCACCAGGCTTCAGGGTATCAGAATAGAAACTGCAGTTTGTCTCAGGCTCATGAATATGTGGCTCTTGGTTGTGTTTGACTGAAATTCATCTGCCAGCTTGAATCCTAATTTCCTGTAACAATAATTGGGATAATTAATGCGATCCAGAGCACAGCTGCATTAAAGTCAATTACTTCGCTTGCTCAATGAAATACCCTTCTCTTTTCGCTTTCCTCTGACCTACTTTATGACTGCAGAGAAATCTGGATCTCTAAGTGGAGGAAAAGTTTGTCTTAAGTGCTGTGAGATGCAGAGGCAATAATTTTTCTCTTGTTTTAGCTCTTTCACATGCTCCTTTGTTGTTGTTTTTTAACCTGACCCACAGTTGTGGCGCGGGACTCTAGCTCGTGCAAGGTGCCGGCGGATGAGGGCCATCTATACCATCATGGGCTGCTATAAGCGCTACAAGGTCAAGGCGCACTTCTGGGAGGTGGAGCGGAGGTTTGCTAATGTGCGAACCATGGCTGACTATGGGAAGAGCTTGGAGTGGCCGACGCCGCCTGCAGCACTGTCGCAGTTTCACAGCATCACAGTCATGCTGCATCGCAGGTCAGAGCACATAAAAATATGCAACTCTGTGTGGTCTGTGAAATACCAAGGATATTTTACATTACATGTACTGTAAGCAAAGGTATGTTAGATAAATCCGCTTATACAGAAAAGAAGCAGAAGGTTTTAGTTATCAGGACATGAAAAAAAATCATTTGGTTCTTTGGAGGCCTTCAAATTGGGAAATTTACAACTTCGGATGAACAATAGCACATGACATATTATGCTGTGTCATTATTTATTTAATAAAAGCTCAGCCAAAGGAAGCAGTGTCCATCCTTACTGCTTCCATAGGAATCAGGAGGACTTTGTTGCCATCCACATGCCACTCAAAGCTGCCATGTTTCTTATCACTTTGGCCTTCATAAGAATTGATGCACAGTCATACAGTTTTAAACTTGGGTGTTATCAAATCATTGTCTCTGGGGATTGACTTGATTTTGGAGCCAAGCTGAAGTGGCAGTTTTAGGAAACGCTGCTTTGGGGATTTTCATGTTGGCTTCATTTTTCATCCCCAGAGGTTGCTGCTTAGATGTGAAACACTTTAGAAACTTCATTACAGATGAAACAAAAGAGATGTAACTCTCTAATTAGTGGATTAGTTTTAGAGGTTAATAACATTTAGAGATATTGAGAAACAGTCCTTTCTACTTGTTTACAGCCTTTTTGTTAAGCTAAGCTAAATGGCTGCTGGTTAAGCCTGAATACACAGATGCGAGAGTGATTCATCTGTCTGTTCTTTGCTGTTCTTTTGATCCACTTCAGACTTGGTGGATCTTTTCTGGGGTCTGAGGAAGTACAGCCCTGAGTTTGAAGTTGTTTGGATAAGTGGTTTTATATTTTAGCTGGAATTTGTTCTCTGTTAGCAGTGTTTACCATACAGTGACTGCTGCCTGCCCCACTGCACATAGAGTTATGCATATTCAAGCCTCTTAACCCTAGGTTTAACCATCTGAACTAAGTGCCAAACCCTAAACTAATCCTAATTCTATCCATTAGGGTTAAAGTCTTACTCCCTCTTTTTCATCCTTACCTCTTTATCCTCACTTCACCCCCCCCCCCCCCCACCCCCCCCCCCTCCCCCCCACACCCCCCCCCCCCCTCCT
>VVHJ01030818.1:22653-35205 GCA_015107715.1 Tylochromis polylepis
AGTCATTTTTTTTTTTTTTTAAGCTATTTTAACCACCAAAAGGTCCACTGATGAGGACAGAGTATAGTTACAATTATGTTCTTGCCTTTTAAAGTTCATTAGAGCTGTACATTTGCATGCATCATGTGTGCTTTGCTGTTTTTCTCGTTATTTATTTAACTGTTAAGACTTTTAACGTAAGACATCTAATCCCTCCAAGAGTCCAGTTTTAAATCAGGAATTGCAATTCATGATTCGTTTGAGCCTTCTGTACCTCTAATAAAAACTAAAAGCACTGAAGTGTCAGAGAAGGTCTAGTGTTGAGATCTGACAGTAAACCGGTGTGTTTGGTCTGTTTTGTGACCATTCTTTATTTTCTGTGTCTTCAGATCAGGTGTTTGGCTGTGCTCTTTCCAGTTTGTGTCAAAGGGAGAACACCACGGTGCCAAACTTTGTCAAAATGTGCATTGACAATGTGGAGAACAACGGTGAGTAACTTTGCTGTTAAGAGAAAATCATTCTAGTCTCTGTTTTCCTGCCCGTCATAAAAGAAAGGTGAGGTTTACTGCCTATTGATATAAGGTGCGACTGCAGTCTCATTTTAGCCGATTGTGCTTTTCTGCTACTCAGACTTTAAGGTTAATTTACAGATATTGATAAACTGGTGTTGATCCCTGCAGGTCTGTCGGTAGACGGGCTGTACAGAGTTAGCGGGAACCTGGCAGTCATACAGAAACTCCGCTTTGCTGTCAATCATGGTAAGTGCCCTTTGAAACTGCCTCCACCATTAGTTGCAGAGATACTACTGAAGTGAATAATGGAGTAAAAATGAAAATAAAGCCAAATAATATTCAAAACATACTACTTCTTCTTTTTTTTGGTAATAATTATCAGTTAAGAGCTTTTAACACGATTTTAAAAGTAATCAACAGGTTTGATGTGTGATACATCACCTATTTATGGCACAACACTTTAAAAAGCATTAAATAGTCTCTTTTTTAATGTAAATATTTCTTTAAAGACATGTTAAATATCATCAAAGTTTTACATTAGGAGTACAGCAGGTAATCTGGTAATCCCTATGAGCCAAAAGCTCAGGCTTCACACTGCTCTCGAAGCTCATTTTCACATTTTTTTTTCTACCCTTGGATTTTTATGGTGTTGATATCTCTTCTATGATCATATCAAGCACACAGCTCTCCAGAAGCTCCATTTACCTTTTGCTCAAACCAACCAGACAAAAGCCAAACAGAAAGGAAAAGAAAGCTAAAACTGCTTCATTCAGGTTATAGAAGAACAGAATATTTTACATACAGTGTTATACAAAATACTTTGACTTGAATTCCTGGCTGCTTCTTTTATTCTAATAAGATACTTAAATGTTTGTACACGTATTTGTCCAGATGAGAAGGTGAATCTGTCAGACGGGAAGTGGGAGGACATCCACGTGACCACAGGAGCCCTAAAGATGTTCTTCAGAGAGCTGCCGGAGCCCCTCTTCACCTACAGTCTCTTCCACGACTTTGTCGGCGCCATTAGTATGTGTTTCTATATCTGTAAATGAATGCAGTGTCACCGTAGTATCCCTTAAGTGGAATCCTGTTAACTTTTTAAACAGCAAGTTCACCACACCTTAACAGCAAAGCCCCAAACTGAGAAACCTCCTGTCAAGGACTGCAGCTCATGGGTTTTTATCCAGGAGCTTGTCTGTAGTTACTGTAAGGGTCTGTACAGACAGGCAGGGTCAGCTGCAGTCGCCAAACCCCTCTCTGAAAAACGCTTTAAAAATGAGTTCCAGTGAACTGAAGTTTACTTTTCCCCGTCATTGTCTCACTGAAAGTAAAGATATGTTGGATGTTGTACTGGTGAGCTGGTGTAACTTTGTGATGGATCCAGAATAATAGATTTTGTCTTTTGTTCTGCAGAAATACCCGACTACAAGCATCGAGTTCAATCGATCAAAGAGCTGGTCAGACAGCTGCCCAAACCCAACCACGACACCATGCAGGCTCTCTTCAAACACCTCAGGAAGTAAGAGCAGCACACCATGTTATTGATTTTTCCCTGATTGATTTTTTTTTCCCTCCTAGAAAAACAAAAGTTAATGAAAAAAAAAAAATCATATTCAATCATAAGAGGGCTTCATTCTCAACACATGAAAACTCAAAGGTATTAAATAATGGAACAAAATACAGAAGATGGAACTACTTGATGACTGCTCAGTTAATTAACAAATGAGTACTGAACACTCTTTGGCTTCCATATTATCCAGCAGCCTTTTAGGACGACGGTATTGGTCTGTTTTCATGTCTGTCTTATCTGCAGCTGTGACCACGGGTGTTTGGGTTCTTTTGAAACTTTTTCACCATTTAAAAAGTTTTTACATGGTGAATAATCGACATTGGGTTTATTTTTCTCTTGTTTTTCCAGAGTGATTGACTACGGCGAGGAGAACCGTATGACGACCCAGAGCGTCGCCATCGTATTCGGCCCCACGCTGCTGCGGCCTGAAACGGAGATGTGGAACATGGCGGTCCACATGGTCTATCAGAACCAGATTGTAGAGCTTATACTGCTAGAGTATGAGAGCATTTTTGGCAGGTAGATGCCACAGGATGAGCTTCTTTTTTTTCTTTTTTTTTCCTCTCCCAGTGCAGAGCTCTTCCTAACCCAGCGTGGCAGGCCCGGCTCGGGTCGACCCGTCCCGGCCTCACCCAGCCTCGCTCTGGGCAGCTTATCTTCATCTCAAACCAACCTGGCTTCTCTGGTCGCTGACTTCTCCGATCTTCAAAATCTTAGACCAACAAAGCCAACCGAAAATATACGATGAAAACATAAATTACTATCGGCCAAAACGTTTGGACTCTTTGCACTTTTCAGTCTCGTTTTCTCCCGCAGCTGTATTTGTGCCACTTTACTGCAAAGGTGACGTCCTTCTGTCCTAACACTGGATTCCTAAAGCTATTATTACTTACTGGGCCAAGCAAGCTTGAACTAATGCACAGACTGCCAAAGGAGCAGCAGCGGGGTAGGTCCAGTAGGCTGTATTTACAGTTGAGGCAGAAGTATTGGAGGTTTATGATGCTGAATGCAGCTTGTATGTACCGTACTGTACTGTAAATCTCATTACCTGTATAGTCACTCCTGTATGAACCACACTGAGGAACCAACAGAAGGAAACCAAACTGTGGACTCTCTTTACTCTCAGACATAAAAAGTGAAACATGCTGACGCTGGAACAAGAAGAAGAGGGAAGAACATTTATTTTTGTTTTGTTATATTATGTTGTTTGTTTAGTTTTTCTTTTTTACATTTAGTTTAAGTGGATCGTTCCCCCTCTCTTTGAATCTGCTTCTCTGCATTTTCTTGCTGAAGAACAGGACCAAGGTCCTTTGAACACATAAGAGGTTATCGCCTCCGGTATTGCATCTGCACGCCACCTTCTTAGTTTTTAGAACCAATCATCTAACAGTGGGCAGAACATCATCTTGGAGGGGGACAAAACAAATTAACGGTATTGTACAGTGTTTGTGCGTGTGCATGTGAATGGGGAGGGTGGATGGATTCATGAATGAATGAATTATATAGCAATATATTGTAAAAATGGTAAATATAAGTACGCCTGGAGTGTTAAAAATCTATATGATGCAAGGGAGAAATCACTATTGTGTGATCATTGTGTAACCAACAGACCTGAGGAATAAAATTATGAACTGGGGAGGTTTGTGGAGGTTTACCTTTGAGTCAGTACTGTTGGCATGGTCTAACTGAATTAAAGACCTCAAATAAGAGATACTCTAAAGCTTCGTTTTTTGTTGTTTGTGCACTTGTTCATACATTTTAGTGACCACTCATATCGCAGCATCACAACACAGAGCACTGGGTAGGATCTTTTTTTTAAATCTGCAGCAGAACATGGCCATCTGCTGGTTATTAAATACTCTAGCTGAGGATTTTCAACATTGCTGTACTGCTGTTTGGATCTGAATGTGAAACTGAAAACTGTGTGCTCATAGAGTATCTACCTATCGATTACAACCCCAATTCCAAAAAAGTTGGAATGCTCTTTAAAATGGGAATAAAAACAGGTCGCATGTTTATAACTGTGTGGCATCCTAGCTTCTTTTAGTGGTCGGTAAACATCTGGGGACTGTGGAGACCAGCTGACCTTTGGCAGAGGAATGTTGTCCCATTCTTGTCTGACATAAGATTCCAGTCCTGGGTCGTTGCGTCAAAGTTTTGGGTTCATGATGGTTTCAGATTTTGTTCAGCTGGTGAAAGGTCTGGACTGCAGATAGACACCCAGACTCTTCTATGACATCCACTTCAAGCTGGTCTACAGGATGATGCTGTGATACATTATATTGAGACACACTATTCTAATCTGATATTCCATTCTCAGCAAATGAAACGAAACACAAATTTATTTTTATTTCATTTTATTTATTTATTTTGGTGTGGCACTGTTTCTTAACTTAAAATGTCCAATTACAACGGGACATTTTAAGTTAAGAAACAGTGCCAAACCACAACAACACTTCCCTCAAAGGGCTTTATATTGTAAGGTCAAGACCTTGCAATAATACACAGAAACTCCAACCCCCTATGAGCAAGCACTTTGGTGACAGTGGGAAGGAAAATCCCCTTTTAACAAGGAGAAACCTCCCAGCAGAACCGGGCTCAGGGATGGGTTGGCCATCTGCCGCGGCCAGTTGGGGATGAGGGAAGGAAGACAGGAGAAAAAGAGTGGTTATTTTTAACCACTCTGGTTTTAAAACTAAATTCAGATTGTGTAATTTAAATGAACATTTTAAGCTAGTTTAAGAGTTTTGCCACATAATCACAAGCACGCGTCAGTTAAATTTTAGCGTGCAAATCAGAAAGCCCTAGAGATGATATTTCGTCTCTTCAATATAGCATGTTTTTTGAAAGTTTTGACAATTACTTCGTCAATCATTGGGTTGCTTAACTTCATGGAGTGTCCTGGATAATGCTACCTTTTGTGGAGTTCATCGTATACTGTCAAGCTGAGTTCTTCGGTGTTCTCTAGGGAGCTTTTCTAATTTTCGGACAAAATTTTCTAAGCCTCTATATAATGAAGTCAGATGTTCCTGAAGGCCATGTCGTCGTCTCATTTAGTTCGACCATGGCGTGCTTTACCAGATCTTTAGTGAAGTTTTCCACAACTTCCCTGTACTTGTCCCTGATACACTGAGTACGCTTTTTGGAAATGCCAGCAGGTGTTTGGTGAAGATTGGGACAGTAATACTATCAAGCTGTTCCCTCAGACTAAAAATCAAATATTTTTCCTTGCAGTTATGTGTTTTGCAAAGATTCTTTAAAATGGCCTTGTCAATATTTTTCAGCCTTTTTGGAGATAGATCCAAATGTTTCTTCTTAATTTCAGGCCAGATTTTCTCAAGCAGGCGGTCACTGATGCAGTCACAACCAGTTGTGTGTCCACAGGCTGTGAAATTTTGTAAAATGTTAGTGAGACTAGTGATTGTAAATGTTCGCAGTTTAAACATCTGATATGTTTTCCATGTTCTTTGAATAAAATATGAGACTTGCAAGTCATTGCATTCTGCTCTTATTTACAATTCACACAACATCCTGACTTTTTGGGACTTGGGGTTGTACCAGTTAAGTCTGGCATGAGGCGTCCCTGCTTTGTTGTCCTTTTTTACTCTAATGTGTTTCCTGAGCACTCAGATCACGGAAGGCAAAGGCTTGTTTTCCTAGTAGACTTCTATCCAATCAGCCTTTCAGCCCTGCCCCCCTGCAGGCCATTAGAAGAAATGCAGGTTTAAGGCACTTCCACATCGGTGTCAATTCTCAGACCCAGAAAGTTGACCATCTTTTATGAACAGTCTATATTTGTTCTTTATATATGACTCAATCTCATTTTCTGAGAGATTTGTTTTATTCTCAGAAGTTCATATATTTTATTTATCATAGATTTTAATTTCTCCACAGTGTCAAGAATGTGACATTTAAACTCACTTTCGGCGTATAAAAATGTCAGAACAGGCCAGGGCAGGGCTTTTTCAGGAGAGATTTTGACTTTCTGTTGCAGCAAAACAATAGGTATAAGTAATAACTTCAACAATGGCTGCTTTTTAATCATGGAGCCAGCAGGCAGCGCGCACAGTGGGGTTATGGAAGCAGAGCACTGTACTGCAACAAAGCCTTAATTAAGGTGATGAATCACACCTGTGAATTTCCTGCTAATGAGCCACACCTGGTGGAGAGGAGTGAAGAGCCATAGACCTGCTTTATTTCCCTTTTTTATTTCAAATAGTTTGGGCTGTCTTGTTTTTTATTTTTTTTTGCACTTCTGTGGGCTTCAGGATTTCATGCTGATTAGTTTTATAATTTAAAACCTCAGAATGACAGCAACCCTGAGGGGAAGTTATCTACCAGAAGCCAGAGGTGTAGTCACACCTCCCATTGCAGGACTCAGGGGAGCAGACACGTGTGAAATAACGTGGAGATCAGACAGATCCATGCAGCTCAGAAACTGTGACTCTGCCGATATGATGTGCAGGCTTGTACAGACGTCCAGCTCACGACCTGCGAGAGCATTTCATGTCAGAAACTCTGTTTCAGTCCTCAGACAGAATGCTTGATAAGATGTTTTCCACAGAAACTGAGCGGATATTTTTATACATGCTACTTTACTCACAAGAGAAATGATTCCAGGAGTAGGTCATGTACTCAGGGAAATAAACATAAGAAGTTTTAATGAGGTATGATATCGAGGTCATCGAGGCTGACACCTCCGCTTCGTAGTCACACGTTGGATGATTTGTGTTCACACTAATCAGTGTTTAAAAAAATGGTCAACATGCACACAGATACAGTCGTCTTGCTCTTCTGTTTGCTGGAAAACAGAAAGAAAAGATACTGTCCACATGACACGTGCAAATAAATAAGATCTAAAAGTGAAACGGACAACAAAAAGGGTGATTGTATGAATACAGATCAGTATATCATATAGTTTTATGAGGTAATGATGTGCCTATAAACGCCTTATTCCACCAGCACTCAGTGTATATTTGTTCTTCATATCTGGATTTCTGTATCACAAATCTGATGTTCTGTGGGTTTGGGGTTTTTTTGTTTTTGTTTTTTTGAATGAAAACATGCATGAGCCAGAGGTTAACTCATGCATGAAGGACATGTATGCACAATTCTTCAGAATTTTGAATTCTCTATAATTGCTCTTATCTCAAGCCCCACATTAATACACCTTCATTCTTCCAGGAAAAAAGTTTAGCTGAGCTTGCAGACTTTCTCTTTCTAAAGACTGTCCTACTTTAAATTGCTTTGGTTACACATTCATACCCAAGAGATGAGGTTAGAGCTGTAGTCACCGATTCAATAAAAACAGCTTTTTTTTCAAGATCACTTTGACCCAAATTATGTCACAAATAAAAAATAAAATAAAATCTGTAGTGGCGCTCACATACATCTTAGCTGTGAAAGTTCCCTAATTTGAGACCAGAAGACATAAAACCAACCTCAGGGGGTCACAAAGCTGGTGTATTTAATGCTGCCTTGCAGTACGTTGGAGGGTTTGCGTCAGGAAGGGTATCCCGTGTAAAATCTGTGTCAAATCAACATGCAGATCCATCCACTGCGGTCAAATAAGGGTGTAGCCCAATAATCAAGCTGTATAGAGTTTTCCAAATTTAGCTGTTTCCTGCTCCTTAACTCTTGTACAGAGAGTAAAGTCATTTAAAGCAATCTTATGATTTATGGTTGTGTGCGGTAAATAATTGATCTGCTTTGAGAGCAGAAATATACAAAATAATCTCACAAGGCTGACTCGCAGTTTGTGGGTTTACGCTGCAGAGGTTGGAGTATAATGTAAAGGATGTAACTGCAAACACATCTTCATCAGGTATTGAAGCCACATAAATTTGACTGAGACTGAAAGACTGAGGACAGGTTTCCTTGAGTTTTGGTGGATTATTGTAGTTGACTTTGTCCTGATGAGGAAGCAGAGAGTTTCGTGTTCCTCAGTTGGACTTTTGCAGCCCCTCTGAGGATTTGAACACTGACCTTGCAGTCTGTCCTCTGAATTATAATCAGCTAAAATTAGAAAGTTAACATCAATACTCTTAACTCCAGCTTTACAGAGTAAGAAGATTTCTCTGTTATCTTCGAAATTACACAGTGGTGGCTGTTGCTGCTGGTGCTCCACAGTGAGGCTGCACCTCAGGCCCCGTGTCAGGCCCCATCAGTGGGGACCATCATTAGCTGTATCCCTGAGGAGCTGTTTCCGCTCCACTTCACCCTCAGCCCTTTGTGGCCTGTGCTGATAAGGCCAAGCTAATATCTGCTCAGTCGCTGGCTGCATGGGAAATGATAAACATAGACTGAGCTGCTGTCCACTCGACAGGGACAATAAAAACTCAAAGTCTAACACCTAAAGTGCACTTTTAGCTTTATATATGGTTTTTAACTTACACTTAAATATTTTATTTGGACAAGTACCTTTGATTATCTTCATTTTGACGAACCATCAATTAAAAAATCATCATCTCATAAAAACAAAAAAAGCAACAAATCCTGACATGTGAGGAGCCACGTTCCACTTGATTAACTGACTGATGGATTACGAATAGAAGACAAGCAAGGGAACAGATAATACATTTCTTGGTAATATTTAATCTTTAGAAACAAGGGTTAGAAACAACAAAAGCAACAGTGACTCAAATAACTGCTCCTTATAACCAAACTATTCAGAAGAGCATCTCTCTCTGTCATCTCTATCATGGATGGGTAACCGACAAATCTGCAGCAACTGTGTGATGCTGGCATGTCAACATGGATCAAAATCTCTGAAGAATGTTTCCAGGACCTTGTTGAATCTATTCCATGAAGAATTAAAGCATTTCTCATAGCAAAAGGGGGTCCAAACCAGTAGTAGCAAGGTGTAATTAATAAAGTGTCCAGTGAGTGCACATGTAAATTTGCCAGTTAATCTGTTAAACCTTCATCTCAGATAAACATAGCTTCATTTGAAACTGCTTTACATGCATCTCTGGACCCTTGAAATTTTGCTCAGGAAGCAAAATGATGGTGCACAATGTAGAAAAAAAGCAGCGCGGGTGCTCCTGATTGTGCTCTGATGTGCTGCCACTGGAGGCACAGCACTAATGACCAGCCATCATGACACAAAGGCGCAGAAGATGTCGAAGGTGAAATCTGACAAATTTAAGTCAGGTATGGTTTTTGATTTTTGTCGTTTAATTTCATTTTTGATCACGACATGTAGCATCTGCTTGATGGTTGAATTTTACCTCAGTCTCATGCCTCTGTCAGAATCTTAAACCCTTAAATTTCCAGTCAAACTGATGCATTTACTCTCCCTAAAGCAAAATCTTTCCCTGCCCTGCTGTTTTCTAGCCTTCACCCTTTCCCTGAGTCTAAAGTCACAGGTCTTACAGTGGATATTTTTTGGCAGTTGCTGGTATTCATAATTTTTTCCCTTTGGTCGTAACCCAGAGGTCATGACCACGTATGAGGGTAGGAATCAGATCAACTGGCTCAGGCTGGTAACGCTACCCCTCATCACTGCAGATGATCCCGTCTCTGCTTCATTCATGAACAGGATCCCAAGATGCAGCTCTTTCACTTATGGCAGCATTTGTCTCCCCACAGACAGTTAAATTTAATAGCTCTGTATTTTTTTTTAACTTTTATTAAGACTTATGACTATCTGCTACATTAATTAAAAGCAGTATAACATTAATTTACATTTCATTAAACAGCTGAGTGACAGCTAGCCTCACAGGATGAAGAGATGCCGTCAGCAGATGGCAGGTGGCAAGGATAGAGGGTCTAAACGTGTACGGTGGCAGGCCGGCACAGTTTTTATCTCTTCGCTGAGTGTTTGAATGCATGCAAATGTATATGTAAGACCACCTCTGAGGAACTCCCCTTCCTTCTACAAACATGCAAATGTAGACAAACCTACCTCTGTGTCTCTTGCTACTGGTTCTGCATGGTAATTGCATTCTTCCTGGTCATCATCTTTGGCATCATCTGGTTTGAGTGAATGCTGGCGCGTCTGGCTGCCTACTTACCAGAACATTTTCTATTATTTGGATTATTTGGATTGCAGATTTGAATGAACAGGGGCATTCACACTTCAGGACCAGATCAGTCTCTTCAAGGGATTGATTTGTACAATGTTTGCCCCTTAACATCTGCTAATTCAGCTACATATGCTATGACTTCTACTTCCCAGTGAGCTGCACTAGCTTAACTGCTTGAGCTAACTAATGCCTACCTATTTGTTGCTCCAGCTGGCTTGGCTCTTTCTCCTCCACATCGTCTAAGATGTGGGCCAATATGTTCTTGAGCTGGTCGGCTCTATTCCGGATTGTCCTGACGCTCATCTACCATCCTATGGCTGGACTGCTCTGCTATACGGCCGCTGAGCTCCTGCGCCTTTGCAGCTAGCTGTCACTCCTGTCGCGGGTGGAGCTCCACTACCACCCGGACATCACTTTCCAGCATCGCCAGAGACACATCCATCGTGGGTCCCACACAGGATTTTCCACAACTCCAATGGAATTAAATCGTTTTGGTCTGCTACTCACCACCCTCACAGGAACCCTGATCAGGGGGTCAACCACCGGTGTCTAGTCCACCTGACCAGGGCGTCTACCGTGATTAGCAAAAAAGAAAATACTACACTCAACTTCGGTCTTTTAAACATCCGTTCACTGACAAATAAGGGACCTCTCATCCAAGACCTCCTATCTGAATGTAAGTTTGACTTCTTCTGTTTAACCGAAACCTGGCAACAACCTGATGACTTTTCTCACCTAAATGAATTTACTCCTCTGGGGTTTATTTACTTTTCGAAACCTTGCTGCTCAGGTCGTGGGGGTGGTCTCGCGATCATTTTTCACCAGCACTTGAAAGTCCTGCCAGTTACTGTTGATACCTTTAGTTCCCTAGAGTGCCTTGCATGTGAGCTGACTGGACCTATTCCCACCATCATAGCTACTGTATACCGCCCCCCCCAAGCCTAACTCTGTCTTTCTCAGTGATTTTACTAACTTACTAACCCACCTTTCATCTCTCTCCCCAAATGTTATTTTGATGGGAGGTTTCAACATTCATATGGATAATAATAACCTTCTGCTCACCAGAGACTTTTCCTCCTGCCTCGAGGGCTTCGAATTCAAACAGTTTATCAACTCTCTCACTCACTTCAAAGGGCACACCTTGGACTTGATCTGCTGTTCTCGTCTTACTCCCTCTAATCTTTCTGCTGCTGAAATCCCCATAACTGACCACTTCCTCCTTTCATTCAACCTCACTCTCTGCTGCTCTTCTACCAAGCCAACCCATCTCATCTCGTTCTGCAACATCAAGAACATTCATATGGACATTCTCACTACCAGTTTGGATAATATTCAGATTCCAGACTTCTATTCTACTCCTGATGATTTGGTGTTATATTACAATAATTGTTTACTCAATGTCCTTGATTCTCTGGCTCCTCTAAAAACTCACTCTGTTTCCTTCGCTTGTTCTGCTCCATGGTTTACCTCTGACCTCCGAGCATTGAAGGCCAAAGCTCGGCAACTAGAGCGTAGATATAAGAAATCTGGTTTAACTGTTGATGCAGAAATCTATAAATGTCATGTACTCCAGTATAACGATTCCATCAACAAGGCCAAACAAAGCTTCTACTCAGGTATTATCAGTTCTTATGAGGGTAACACCAGGATCCTGTTTTCGCTTCTCAGCAAACTTCTTCAACCCCGCCACATGTCATCTTGATCCTATGCCTACAGGGCTTGTAAAATCTTGCCTCTCTTCCTTACTCCCATTCATCTCTTTTATCATTCAGTCTTCACTCACCACCAGTATCGTTCCCTCCTTATTCAAGATTGCTTCAGTCATTCCTATATTGAAAAAACCTTCCTTGGATCCTAACAACTTTAAAAACCTCCGTCCGATTTATAATCTACCCTTCATTTCTAAAATACTTGGAAAAATAGTTGCAGCTCAACTTCATTAACACCTGGTTAATAATAATATCTACGAGAGATTTCAATCTGGTTTTTGCTCATGTCACAGTACAGAAACCGCTTTACTTACAGTTACTAATGATCTTTTACTCGGAGCTGACTCTGGTCTTCTTAATATTCTCGTCCTTTTGGATCTGAGTTCAGCCTTCGACACCATCTCTCACTCCATCCTTCTAAACACTTTCCTCTCTTGGCATCTCTGACACACCCCTAGCCTGGTTCCAATCATATCTCCTTGACCGCTCCCAGTTTATTCAACTTAAATCATTCTGCTCTCATCTATTCCCAGTCACTTCTGGTGTACCCCAAGGTTCAGTCTTAGGCCCTCTTCTCTTCATAATATACATCCTCCCTCTTGGTATCATTTTCTGTAAATTTGATCTTCACTTTCACTGTTTTGCTGATGACACCCAGTTATATCTCTCCTGCAGACCTGATTCCTCCCTCCCACCCTCTTCCCTTACAGAATGCTTATCCGAATTAAAATCCTGGTTCAGATCTAATTTTCTTA